>WHPX01001237.1:0-279799 GCA_011057435.1 Actinia equina | reverse complement strand
TAGGGTGGCTGGTCAGGATCGTAAGTAGGCACAGGGTGCATCGGGATCGCGCCAAAGTCGTGCTCGCCGTCTCAGCTAGTCGCAAAAAATAGGTAAGTTTTATCTCTTCTAAGTGACATGGGACCAAAGTAAAACATCACATGTCAACAACAGGTGTGGGGGGGGAACAAAAAAAACATAGGCAGTAATCACTAAGTGCTGACGTCACGGGATAAAAACACACACAGCGTGAAATTACCGATTGTAAGAATAATAGGTTCGAAAAAGTGTATTCATAAACGACCGTGCGAAAGGGGAGCGATAGTCACACGACTGGAGTCAGAACACACAGGAATTAGCCTACTTTTATCACATTATAAAAGGAAAGCCAAAATACGAGGACGGGTTAACAAAACAGGGCAGGGGCCAACCAGAAAAGCGGTCAACACAAAACCCAAACAGTGAGTATGCTATGTTCAAGCTGTCTCTATAATAAAATCAAATTGAACACTTCCTTATCAGAAGACTTTATTCGAGGAGAGAACTGCTTTTTTCCTTGGGGAAGACGTTTCAGGCGGGACTGACTAAACCTGTTTCCTTCCGCATAATTTTAATAAGATAACCTCTCTTAATGAATATCGCTTACACAGCTTCGTTTTAAACTTTTTTTTTTCAATTTCAGGAGCTACAACGAAATCGGACTTAACGCTTGTAGTACTTATAACACCTCTCGTGTCCTTTGCGCTACTGGCACTGCTTGAGTTACTCACAGGACCCAAGAGAGCATAAATAAGAGACGAATACTTCTTAATAAAGCGCGCGCCATGTAAATTCCCGGTAGGAATTTTCAGTTTACATTTCGCCTTACCCTACTCCGGTGCGTAATCAACGGCGCGCGGACGCTAATTCCGTTTCGTTTTTAGTGATCAAAACTATAAATGGAAAGAGAGCGCGTGTGCAAGTTGAAGACGCAAGGCAAAATTGAAACTGTATCCGGTTACTAAAGATAGCCCTACCGGGAATTTACATGGCGCGCGCGTCATTAAGAAGTTTCCCTTCTATTTACTCTCTCTTGTTGGACCTCAACATCCTCTCCATCTAGAATAACTTTCTCGAGTTAGATCACTTACCTGTACATCAAGGTGAAATCACAATCTATACTTCCTGCACTCATAATTATCTAAACTTGTATATCTTAAGCCATCCCTACTATTTGAACCAACTACAACCTCCAGCACCAATACCCGATCTTGAATGAAGTTCACAACTGTAATCCTCTATTATGCTTCCAGATGAGCTTATAGAAAGTACTATCAATTTTTGTATTTAGCCAAAAACCGTGAGATCTCAGTACGCTTACTTACAAACTACATGAGCTACTTTACAAATACATGTATGTGCTTAGGTATATAAGTTTTAGCTAAAAAGGCTTTTATAGTAATTCTATCAGAATGTTAAGTGGATAATAAAATAATGATATGTCATACGATTAATTACAATCTACTTATTAAGATGACTGCCTACTTTTGAAAATTGATTTAAGCTTTTTTTAAAACTTTGATTTTCCGAATTGAAATTTAATACTGATTCCAAATCTGGAAAGAAAAATGAGTGTCCCGAGCTTGTTTTCGAGATAATCAGCATTTAATGGAAGCCTACGCACGACCTTTTAGAAAAAAAACTGCGCCACCGGAAGTGATTAGAAGAAAAAATAAGATCCATAAGATCATAGTTATTTGTAGACTATATGATTGCACGAATGAAGGCTAGTCAATCATTCTACATAATACATGGATATTTTCAACAAAAAGACAAAAAGATAAATTAATTACTTATATTTTGTAGTTTTGGTGCTCTTAAAAATTTCATAAAGTCGAACAACAATACCTACAAAATCTATTTTTTCATGCGTTGCTGATTTAAACTTTTTCTAAAATGTTGATATAACATAGATTTTTGAGAGTTTTTTCGAATGAGCCATTAAAAAATGTAGAGTCCCGTGCAAAATGTGAGGGTTTTGCCTGTTGAAGCTCAAACGCGTATGGTCCTTCAATAAAATATTGTAGATTTTTCAGCGGATTTTGAGCGCGCGCTCATCGTGGGCTCAATTCGAACGTTCAAAAGTAGGCAACCACCTTAAGTAAGTATAGTATTAGTATTATTCATATATTATTCCTTATTATTATTACTACTATGTATTAATACGTATTATAGTATTAAATGGACAAACTAAGCACCCAACCATTCCGTGGACGATAGTCCTTCGTCAGTTTCCATCATGAATTCATCCGATGGGCCGGGGACGGACGAAGGACTAATGTCCGAAACGTCAGTTTCACAAAGCTATTTACGTTGACTCAATTTATCAACAAGTTTCTGCTGTCTTATTCAGAAACACCGACACAGTCCACGCTAGTACTCTACTAGTTATCACTACTCTTAAGAGAGTTTTTTAAAGAGATTGACTGAGCTTTTCTGTGTAATACTTTTGGGATAGAGTTCCAAATGTCAAATGCAGCTCTTAAGGAAAAGACTGTTGAGCGAGCTTTGTACTTAAATAATAATTATACGATTTCCCCCCGATATTACGGTGTTAAATGTGAGTAGGGTAAGTGAATCGATCATTCGGATGGGTTTTAAAAACCATTGCGTCTTCTCCCCCTCTGTTATCTGTTACATATTTTGGTAAAAGCTAAATTTGCTAGCACATAGATGCGAGCACAAGTTCAGTTACAGAATGTTAAATGAAACGGAGACTGCTTGTATTTTGGTTCTATTTTCACTTTTAACAAATACAAGTGGTATTTTTCATTAATTCTTGGACTAATGTTGTCCTATGCGAATCGCACTCCCACTACACGCGGTCTTGCGAATTTGAAATCGAGCGTTTGATTACAGATCAAATCATACGAATGATCAAAAAATTGCACGACCGAGTAATATTTTAACCACGAGTATGATTTCAGGCCGCAATGGGGTGAAACGAAGAAGTTCTATAACAATTTATAATCATATCCATTTTGTAATTAAAAAAAAATTGATAAAGACGAACTAGACAGCATTTTTTTCTGCTAAAAGCATGCCGACAATAAAGCAGTCGATCCAATTATGTCTACATAAATTGCACTACACGATGTTTAACTACCATTATTTGTTGGTCATGCATCAATTGCCACATGAACAAGGAATATGTTTTATTTATTGGCATTCTTTTATACTGTCTTAGCGAGACTAAACTGGACAGCCGCCGCAGAGCAGAGCATCGTGGAATTTGTTACTTACGAATCAGTAAAAACCCTTTTACGGCTATGCTTTAAACAGCGATTTTCATAACTATAATAGGTCTAAGATCAATATTCGCAAGTTTCTGCGAACAGAAAGTAGGGCCACTTTTCTATTATATACATTTTTTTCCCATGGAATAAACTTAGCAATGACATAAGAGATGCATCGAAGTAGCATTTTTATAATTTCTCTATTTTGGGATTCATACTCTTTCATTCATTATTATTTAATCTCTTCAATATATAATCTATACATTATCATTAACTGATAGGTTTATATAGTTTTATATAATACCATTAGTAGGAAGTGAAAGCTTGGAGCGCTCTTTTCCCACCATTATTAAACAAATTTCTGTCCAAGACATCTTCGAGCAGATGGTTTAAATGGTAAATGGCACTTTTTGTACACTTGGTTTTTCTTGCCACTATCGATATATTTACTCCTGGTCTTTTAGTTTTATGTTACATTGAATTTGCAAGATCCCAGTAGAACTGTCACAGAAGGTTCTGGAAAGGGCGACATTTGACCTCATGAACCGATCCCACTCCCAGTAATCATTGGACTTTTTGAATATTATATTGCTGGTGACGACATGATTTTTGTTTCCTTGTTTGACGCTTAAAACGTCCAGTCTATTTACACAAAAAGGCAACAAATATAATTAATTGGCTATTATTGCTATCCTTGCGGAACATGCTTCGCAAGTGAAGTATTTAGTATGAAAGGTAACCAATCAGAACAAAAGCGTAGCAAGGCAACAATATGGCCGATATACGGTAATTCAATTTCTTTAAAACTAAACATAGTACCGTAAAACGTAATGCCGGTTTTTCCGTTGGCCGTTGTTGTTGTTTTGGGGTGGGAGGGGAGTTGGGGGGGGGGGGGGGGGGGAATCAGAGCGAAGGCCTAGTAAGGGGGAGCAATAGCGCCAGGGGCCCCTTTTGTATAAACAAAATGGCGGATTTTTTATACGGTATTTCAATTATTTTTTTTTTGGAGCAAAAACGTAAATGTATAATGTCGGTTCTTTTGTTCTTATATTTTTGCCAAAAAAAAAAAGAAAAAGAAAAGAAAAGAAAAGAAAAGAAAAGTAATACAAAAGGAGGCCGATCTTCATCCCAGATTTGTCACTTTCAGGGTTTAGCTTGTTAGCTAGACGTGCCCTGACTTCGATCAGAGAATTATGAGTGTCCTTACCCAGATCAACCCAGAGGTTGTTTCAGGGTTCCATCTGTCGGTAGCACCTGACTTAGATCCTTACACAACTCGTTTCGGCATGCATGCAGGATCAAAGCAAAAAACTTGATGTCGATTGATAATTTTCTTTGAGGCAAAAATCATGTTCTTACCTTACAACAGCAGATATTTTAAAATCTTCATATTGTTTCCCCTCTTCGTCTCCAATCCAAAACAAACGCAAATCCATCATTCCAAAACCTGAAGTACTTGAACCATTTGGAAAAACTTCCATCATCCATCGGTGACCACATTGTATGAACATGGGACTTGCAAATGACGTGCCTTTTTCTTTTGTTTTGGCAAGGGATTGGTAATCATATATCTTCCACAAGTAACTCCCAAAGGAATCATAGCGACTTTTCTGAATTGAAATGTAAAAAATATATTCAAAACATATTTCATAACACTACTAATCACTGTTTAATATTATGATTAAATTGCCATCAGGAAAAATCTTTTAATTGGTCAGTTACGATTTCAAGTGAGCCCTTACAAATTGTCTCAAAACGGTTTTTGGATCTTTTCTCAAAATAATTACTATCTAGGCATAAACCAGAAGTGGATTCAGTTATTTCAACTGTTCACGTACTTTATTACATGGCTTAGATTGAATTCTATTGAAAAAAACCACCGTACTTTTCGAGTTTAATGTACGCTATTGGACGTATTTTACAAGAGAAAATGCATGACATAACAGGGGTCAGGCTAAAACGTCGTCTCTCCTTGAAATAAAACAGAACCTGTCAAAAAATCAGAAATGGATTTGAAAACCCCTGGCTTTCCTGAACATTTTGGTATATACTTCATAGCAATTTGTTAAAACAAACCGTATTTTTCTGATTTTATAAGCTCATACTATCTATTGGACTATACATTCGCCTCTTATAGTTTCTTTGGTTCCGTAGCCTCGAAAACACGCTACTACGGTAGTTAGCAAAAGAACAGAAGATTTTCAGGTTCATTTTTGTAACATAGTTTACTTGTGCTATATAACTTTACTTTTAGAACGACCTTTTGCTCTGGAAAGAGAGGAAAAAGACCGAAAAGAGCAAATATTCCAAATGCATGGGCAATTTTTTCAAATGAAGAAAGAAGGAAAGAAAGAAAGAAAGACAAATCAGAATCAAGTAATTTTATTAAGTTTACCAAATAATTGTGGTGTACTGTAATTTGCATGAATAATATATCTGAAAAAAATTGTTTGATTCGGATTACTAGATATTAAGAGGAAATTTTTTTCAACAACACCCTGGGCTCAGGTGCGCTGGGATACCTGGTAAAGATGGGCCTGGTTATGAAATATAGGCATGACATCGAAATATGTGATGTGATTGCTGGAAGGGTTGCACATGCTTCTAGAGAAGTAATGTTATACATTTACACTTTTGGGGTCCCTGTGTTGTGATTTATTGATGTTTTTGATGAAATAAATAAGCGGGCGTTTGGAATTGAGTCCATCAGCAATGCACAGTAAAACTATACAGAATAATATTTTCTCAGAAAGAAAAATCAAAACAAACCTTACTCATCGAAGTCATGGAAGAAGTTAACATGGAACTCTAATGTAGTACCAGTTCCGGTCCAAATTTTGGCATACGTAATTATAGGTTTCATGAACTGCTCACTCGCACGAAAATCGTAAGTTCGCTTTAAAATCAAAATGCTCCATTTAAAACGTAAATACAGGCTAATATTTGCTCTCGCATAATTGATTTGAATTTTATAATTTATCATTACTTTTAAATGAATCGCCATTTTTTGAAGAAAAATTTAAGGAGATTCGACTTTCATCAGTTATCCCCACTTCCAAACAAGTTAAACCTTCTGAATGACGAAAATTTAGCCTTGTAGTACGACAGCCTTTCTTCTAGAAAACAGTTTTTGGCGCTCAATGCTTGAATACAAAAATAATTCTCTCTTATATAATCAAAAATAGTAATTAGCACATGCAACGGCAAATTAAAATGGTGTGTACATTTTTTCATGCATATTATTACTGCTTATGCATATTATTAAATGCTTATTGTCTGAGTTAAGTTAAGTCGGGCCGTACAGGAAAATATTAGACACGGTTCGTACTGCATCACCTCGAGCCAAATATTTCCCCTACGGCCCTCCCACTCAGTCAATAAGTGCAAACCAGCAATAACATGTACTTATTGACTGAGAATGAGAATATTAATATTAATGAGAACTTATTGAGAAGAGAATGAAATAACAAGACGGCGGCCATGTTGAATGCTATTTAACGAAAGAGATTAATGACGAAAGGTTTGTTAAATTCTCAACATAGCAGCTGTGAAAACAATCAATACTAACTTGCTTACCCTCTTAACTTCACTTAATTCATTTTTCAACTGTGTATTTTGATTTTCAACTAATTTTATGTGTTCAGTTGCGTTATCTTGTACATGTTTATCGACATGTTGTCGTTCAACTTGGACTGAACATCCCTGATCCTTGAATGGACAATCTACCAATGCTTTATCACATGCAGTAGCCAAATGGTCATCTAAGTTCATCCTTAGGAGAAAGTGCAGAGATAAAAATGAGAAAAATGTTAATCTTTTCTTTTTTTTTACAAATTACATAAATTTTAGGATCGAAGAATTGAAAACGCGCGCGCGTGCTGTGTGCAGTCATAAAGCACGCGGGGGTTGAAATGCAGAACACGAGAGAAGTGTTAGGAGAAGTATGACACGTAGAGGAGTCCATCTGGACTCTTCTCGAGTGTTCTGCCAATCCTAAAGTGCTTTATAAAGGCACACAGCACAACAAGCAATATTTATATTTCGATTATAAAAATACAAATTACAATAATAGATAAGAATGTCGCAACGAAAAGTGCGCGCGCGTGCAATGTGCTCTCATAAAGCATGCGCTCCAAACCAATCAGAACGCGACATTCATAGCAGTTGTTTTATAATTTCATTTAGAAAACGGATCATGCATTCAGGTTGCGTGTCGCGGTAATGTTTACATCCGTGTGACTACTTTAACTCCAAGGCCATTCAAACAAAATGTAAATCAAAGTCATAAAAGCCAGTTTTTGAGAATGAATGATAGTATGGTTTTGAGTTCTCGAGTTTTTAAACTGCATGTTTCTTGTTCAACCATGATCATACAAACACATATTAATTATGTTATTGTAAAGGTGAAAAACTGATGGGAAAATGTGTGCAGATTCTATAGCTAATTGCCGGTCTAAAAGAATTCGTGAGTGATTGCCCGCTCTTGCAGTATTAACATCTGACTGGATGACCTTGGTTGGTATTTCAGACTACAGCATATCATTTCTTTAGGACGAAAGAAATGGTACTCAAGAGAATGACATGTGGTCTGAATTGAGATTGTGGTTGTTTTTGTAACCAGCAATTTGTACTGACGACTTTACTTGCCTCTTTATATTTTGTATCGATCCATCTTTACTTGTACATTTGTAAGGACATGGAATCAGTGTTTCAGGACAGTCACGCGCTTTGTGGTTCTCAAGTTCATGTTGGACTAACTCAAGCCCGCATTTGCCGTCACATGCCACTCTTTTGTACTTGCATGTGTTCTCGTGCTCTTTTATTCGCATTCTCTGCATTTTTGTTAAGCAGTTTTCATGTGGACAGGGCACGAGCTGAAAAGGGCATGTCTGTTGATGTTTTGGAAGAGCTTGCAGTGTGCCGATCCAGGTACACTTCTGCACATCATCTATTGACCCTTAAGAATTCCAAGTTCAATAAATCATACTTTAATTGACATAAACTAGTAACACGTATTTCTCTTCATGACAACCCCAGACTAAAATTAGGAGACAAATTCGCATAACTTCAGAACAAAGTCATCGTTCAAGGCTTTTAAATGAGCATTATCCCAAGGAAACTTTGAAGGACTTGTCTATCCCCAGAAGCCATTGTATATATGTTCCCTTGTTTCCGTTATACCAAACATGAACAACGACTTGGATCAAAAACCATGCGTATCTTACCACAGACGATGCAGGGTCTGTAAAAGTATTCGCGGGAACCGGGAAACGAAAGAAATACAGCGCGGGATCCAAGAAAATACTTACGCATAATTAGGGGTATTGGCATCGGCCGTCCCTCGGAAATTGCTTAATTTAATATCCTGGAAGTGGTATTTGGCATTCTTATTTTCGGGTAAAACATTAATAAATAAAATAAAAATCGAACGCCTTTGAATATGTTTAATGTGGTCGTCGATGGCAAACTGTCGCGGGACGCGGGATTTCGGGACAAAATAGAGCGTGAATCGGGATCCGGATCCACCTTCCTTATCCTGACAATGGACTGACCCAGCTGAGGATCTAATGCTCTAGTGATGAGTTTGCTAAACAAATGAATTCATGAAGGCGAAACAAGCAGTCCACTTACCTACATCAACTGGAGCGAACTCCTGATTATGATCTTCATCTTCTCTTTGGGGATGACAATGAACTTTTAGGTTATCTATGACGCCTCTAACAGTAAGGTTACGCGAGAAATTCCGGTCTTCAATCAAGCTGTTATCCAAGGGGCACCTATCGACACTCCTCAACCACTGCTCAATACAGTATCGACAAAAAGAATGCCCCTCTCCACAGCTCATTATGGGATCTCGTAGAACGTCCTGGCTGTAAAACAAACAACAAAACCAACCAGAATGTGTAAGATGTTATCCTCAGGAATAGACACCTTGGACTGAGTCCCGAGCCGAGTTGTTCTGGGGGACACAACAATAGGACGTCTTTCCTCATCCAAAAAATTCATTATTTTGTACCGCAGAATTAATCCTCTCGGGACTCAGTGCAAGGGGTCTATTCCTGAGCGAATATAACATCTTATAACATGACACCACAAGAACCAAGCTTGGGCTATCTGTGGTGTCAATGAACAGTATTCACTTTTTCACTCGTTCTGTCTTTCTTTTCTTCTTACATTCAGGATAGCAAAAGTTTTGCATCATCAATCTATAAGAAAAAATCTGTAAATTTGGCTGTGGATGCTTCGTTTTCCACTGGCCATGCGTCATTTTAGATTTGAGTGTATGCAGCCCGTAAAGTCCTTCACTGATCTCCTGGAAATGGCGATAAATAAATTCACCCCTTTACTTTTTTAACGCTATGATTCAATGTAATGCTCAATATTGGACAAAAATGTTCAACATTTTCAAAGCGTCAAAGAAGCCGACTTTGAGCTTCCTGTGGCTTCTGATTCCAAGAAATGCTGCTTAAAATGTCAACATATAATTTGCTTTGAAGTCTAATACTTCTTTTCGCTTAAATAGCAATAGAAAAGAATAATCCTTACAATACTCTGAAAAGTAAAACAAATGAATTATCATTTGATATTACAATTAATTCTCTTTCCTGTTTCTTGTGATAATCCCCGCCACTAAAGAGTGTAATCGTTTATGAAAATATTGATTATGAAAATAAGCCGAGCGAACTGGTTAAAAATATTTAAACTCAAACGTCTGATATCGTGTAAATTTGAAGAAATTTTAGAGATTTTATAGGCATTTTACTGAAAACTAATCTTATTTTTTCTATTGGAGTAAAATATGATACAGCTTAGTTAGAAATAAAGCGATTCCAGTTTAGTGATTAGAACTTTAAACCGAGATATTCTCTAAACTATGAGATAATTAAACTAGACAAGACTCACCATATTGGACAAAAGAGGTTCTCGTCTATTTTATTCACAAACTGTTCGCTCTTGTAACCCGCCATTTAAAAAAAGCAATCTTCTTTAGTGTGATTTCAGATAAAATTCACAAATCGACTGCTACACCGTTGGAAACATTTTGCATGATTTGAAGGGCTATAATAAATGCATTAGATAAGTGCTCGTCATTGCGGTAGACTGAGAATGTAAACAAAATATTAATTGTTCCTGGTAACACTACGTGACGTTACGTTACCATGGGTCAAGGCATGAATAATCTTAGTAGACGTATTAGTTTCAGGTTTATCATAATTAATCCCTGGTATATGTGAAATAGTATAGTTTACAATTCGAAATAATAATAACAACATTTGTAGAATATTTACAGATAAAATATACATTTTTTATAACTTCCTCCTCCTTTTACAATATATATATATATATATGTGTGTGCTATCTTTCTTTTTATTTTCAAAGTAAATAAATAAATAAACAAATGGATGAATAAACATTATTTACGTATGAAAAGAAGAAATTTAATTATAAGTCATATACCTAGGGCAAGGCAGTCCAAAAGAAACCTTAGGGCTCATGATTTCAGACTACCTTAATTATATATATAGAATTGTAAATGAGGATATTAGTGAGAAAAAAAATATAATACTCAAAAGAGAATGTAGTTGAATGAGAATTAATTATCAATAAACAATTATATGAATGAATCAAAATGCTTTCAACTCACTAAACAGAGCTGCTGCTTTGCACAACATCAGAATCCTTTGCCCTATTATTGCAGTTTATGCCATCAACTCTTACAGACAGTCAGCAAGATTATTCATCACAGGAGGGAAAGAACTCGTATCAGCTGAGGGAATAACACAAGGTGACCCACTGGCTATGGGTATGTACGCGTTGAGTATGCAGCCTCTTATTACAACATTGCAGGCTTTTTCTGACGCCAAGCAATGCTGGTTCGCTGATGACGCTAGTGGTGTAGGAAAAGCAGCTGATATTAAAAAATGGTGGGACACTCTTAACCAGTACGGACCAGATCTTGGGTACTTCCCCAACGCAAAGAAGTGCTGGATCATAGTAAAGCCACCAAAAGAAGAAATCGTCAGAGAAACTTTTAAGGATACACCCATTAATGTAACAGTGGAGGGGCACAAACATCTTGGTGCAGATCTTGGTTCCAGATCGTTTCTAATCGAGTACGTAACGCAAAAGATTGACAACTGGGTGAACGAGATCACCAAATTAGCAGAATTTGCTCTATCACAGCCACAGGCCTGTTACGCTGCCTACACGTTTGGCTTAAAACATCGCTGGACGTACTTTCTTCGCACACTTCCAGATATCTCAGACCTACTGAAATCTTTAGAAGCTGCCATCTCCGACGTGTTTATACCCGCCATGACACAAAAAGAATGTGATGAAGATGATCGCAAGATTTTATCGCTACCGACACAATATGGAGGTATCGGTATTACTAACCCGTGTATTGACGCAAAGTATGAATTCTCATCGTCAGTCAAAGTAAGTGCCCAACTTGTGGAGAAGATTATCTCCCAGTCTCACGAGTTGCCAGATGAAATTGAAGTAAAACAGCAAAGCAGAAATGTCACACTGAGAAAGGAAAAGCATGTCCCACCATGCGTTTGAAAGCCTGAAGGAAAGTCTACCAAAGATTACAGCCAGATCCTTGGACTTAGCTGCAGAGAAAGGAGCATCAACCTGGTTAACTGTAATTCCTCTTAGGGAAATGGGATTCGACTTGAACAAGAGAGAATTTAGAGACGCTTTACGTCTCCGTTATAATTGGTCTTTCAGTGACATTCCATCAAAGTGTGTATGTGGTGAAGATTTCTCTGTCGATCACGCAATGATATGTAATCGTGGTGGATTCGTAATTCAACGTTACAACGAATTACGCAATCTGGAGGCTGAGCTTCTTAGCACAGTATGCAACGACGTAGAGATTGAGCCCTTGTTACAATCAATCTCAGATGAGAAACTAAGCAAAGTAGCAAACAAAGCTGCAGACGCAAGACTTGATATCCATGCACGAGGTTTCTGGGAGAAGCAACGTTCTGCCTTTTTTGACGTAAGGGTTTGTCACCCAAATGCAGATACGTACAAAGATCTAGGTCTACCCAAAATCTACAAGCTACATGAAAATGACAAGAAGCGGAAATACACCGAAAGAGTAAACGAAATCGAACATGGAACATTTACTCCCCTTGTCTTTTGTACAACAGGAGATATGAGTTAAGAATGCAAAACATATCACAGCAGGCTTGCTGAACTGATAGCCCGAAAGAAAGGAGAAGAGTACCACAAAACAATCGCATGGATTAGGGCCAAGACTTGTTTCTCTCTGTTAAGATCTGCACTTGTATGTCTACAAGGCTCAAGGACTATAAAAATAACTTATAATGATATAAACAACATAGACTTAGACATTCAGGTTGCTGAAAGCGCCATTTTATAAATTTAGATTTTCAGCTTATTAACGTAGATTTTTAGATAAAGATACATAGTTATATATTTAATATATATTTCAATTTTCCTTACTAGTCAGTTTTTCATCGTATAATTCCTTCCTCTTTGTAAGTATTATATATTAACATATTCATATTTAAATAATGGACAAATTCTATTCGTTTTTACAATCTTGAAAAAATGTATAAATATTTAAAAAATATTAATTATTAATTAGAGATTATTGTTATTATTAATTATTGATTAAAGACATATATTCTTTGAATTTTATGAATGAATAAATTGTATTAATATCTCTATTTTGCATACAATGCGCAAAATTTATACAGGCTTTTTTATTCAAAATATTTTGTAATAAATATTTTTTATATGATTTATTTTGAATATCTGATGGGAGCTAATTGCAGAATGTTGGACCTTGCCAAAAGATTGTAAATAACCTTGTATTTGTTCACAGGCTTACCATCCGAAGTATCTGCGGTTTCTGATGTGTGGGCTCCCTGTGGTCTCTTGTGGCGTTCGCCCGTGAAATTTTGAATTATCGAGTGATTTCAGCTTCTCCAAAATACATCTTCTGAAGACTTACTAAGAATTAAATGCCGTCAAAATAACGTTTATTCATTCACTTCATGAAATTTGAGTGTCATTTCTTCGTCTGATGCGCTTTAAGGCTAGTTTTTGGCGTTTGGCGTGAGCTATGTTTGTATGTGTGAAAGAGGGAAAGAAAGATAAAGGCACTGGGGCAAATGTACTTCTGATTTTGATGTCAATAGGGCAATAATCAACTATTTTCAACGAGGGTACCCGTAAGAAGTTATCGTTAGTATGTTAGATAAAGAAATGAGATTCAAGACATGTGTGAACACTCAAAAGACGACTTCAAAGTCTTTACGTAAAGGCAGGTATTAATGCAATTGAAGTAGGGAGACTTAAAGCAGTAGTTCAGAAGGAAAAGAACGGTCCCGGAAAGTTAGAGATCAAATCTTACACATTTTGTTATAATTTCGGATCTACAGTTAGGCAAACATAATTCGTACTGTATATCGTTCCTAGTTCTTTCTTCTTTCACCATCTTTAAAACCTGTTCCCTCTCGTCCAAACTAAATGCGTGCGCAGGCTTAAGTCTTTTTTGTTTGCAGCGTTTGTCTTTTAATTGCTTGTGTTTTTCATTTTTCTTCGCATCGTTTCTTATTTCGTTTGCATTATTTCTTTTTTCTTTGCAACATTTCTTTTTTGATTGCAGCAATCTTTTATTTGCAGCATGTCCCTTGTGGGCCATCGTAAGATCGAGCGGTGGTCGACTTTTGTTGCCTGACTTCCTCTTTCTTCTCCTCTCTCACACACACAAACCCAGCTCACGCCGAACGCTAAAAACTGGCCTTGAAACCCATTGGACGATGAAATAACACTCAAACTTCATAAAGTGAATGACTAAGCGTTATTTTGACGGCATTTAATTCTTAGGAAGTTTTCAGAAGATGCATTCTTGAGAAGGTGAAATCAATATATAATTCAAAATTTTATTAACGGGCGAACGCCACAAGAGACCACAGGGAACCCACACAGAAGGAACCGCAGATACTTCGGATTGTAAGCCTGTTATTTGTTCCTCATTTGTGTGGATTATATTTGCTTGCTTGTCTCGTTGGATAATTATTAATTTAAAAGCTCTTGTAGTGAAACGTAGTATGAAACCTCGGGCAGATGAGTCTTACCTATTAAAAGTAAACATAAATAAACCAACTTGTAAAAGATGTATATTCATTTTATTCAAAATGCCATATTCTCGAAAAAGAGGAGCAGTATGTTCATTAGATTATGATTTAGTAACAATCCTTATTACTGTTCGTTTTCGCAATACAAAAAGTCTCAGTTTAATGTTGTTTGATATGTCCCTCCCCAAGCTAAATTACCATAATACGTTCCATCTCGCACATTGCGTTCATCTGCCAAGGGATTGCTCAGGGTACCCAAGTTTAAGCTTAAGACCTATGGCGCTAGGGCATTCTCCATTTGTGGGCCTGTGTTATGGAATACTCTTCCCCAAGATATTAGATTATGTTCAAGTTTGGATAGCTTTAAGAAAAAGCTAAAAACATTTTTATATAAGGAGGCTTATGGTTAGTTTTTTGATTAGTTATTCATTTTATATATATTTATAATTACTAGATTATTATATTTTTATAGAATGTAGTCATTAGATAGTTTAGTAGTTACATTTTTGATTATTTGATATTTCAGTAATTATTTATATTTGTTATATTGTTTGTAAAGCGCTTTGAACATCATAGGTAAAAGCGCTATAGAAATAAAGTTATTATTATTATTATTATTATTAATACACAGATACGGGTTGACAAGAGAAAAATACAGTTGAAGTAAGGAAGTCTGTAAAAGATAAGCTCTTGATCTATAAATAAGTAGTATACAAATGGCGGTTCTGCATCATGCGAAGCTACGGAGCCTAGGTCTCAGACCCCTCCCTTCCAACCTACGTGGACGCCCATTGACTGGAATGCCTATTGTTGGAGTGTTCTAACCCAGTCCCCGCTCGGAATTGTCCGGAACTCGGCTCCAAACCCCACTCTACTACTCATTCATCCAAGCGATTGGCTAGGGTTTCTACTATTGTCTATAACATGCCCAAAACCGGTGCGTCGTAAATTAGTCTATGAAAAGAGATTGTGAGTTTGAAGTCTCATCAAAAGAAGGAAAAAGGGGTACCCGACTTCGTATTAAAGCTATAAGAGATAAATAAAAGACTTTTTCATGATATTTTGCTTATCAAAACATTGGAATGACTTCATCACCATGAGCGCGCGCTCTCTCAATTCATGCGCGCGAACAATAACAAACAAAATGTATTGTGTGTCATAATGGCATGGGATATATATATATATATATATATATAGGAGGACAAAATAAAGGGGATCTGAAAATATCCAATAACGTTCACGTGAGTTCTTTTTATCATAGAAAGTGCAAGACCAGTTTCGATAGTTTGTTGAAGGTCATTCAGTAGGGATAATATATATATTTAGGCACTGCCTAAAAGCGGAGCTCCCGATACGGAAGTCACAGGGAGAACAATTTGAATGAAACTGAAAGGTAAAAATAAGATCGGGGAAAAAATCTTCAATTATTTTTTATTCGAGATGAAGATAATTTCTCCCACAATAAAAACCATGCAGTTTTGCGCGAGTACATACTCTCCCACTTAGGAATTTTGTACACAACTCACCACCACCCCCAGGTGCTAGTTTTGCTCTCGGAAAATTATTCGACAAAGTTTTCCAAAAAACCGACATTTCTAGGCTTTCAATCTTTTTTACTTAAAAAAAAAACGAAAAATAACTACAGATAATCCAATACGATATCAAGTTTAGTGAAATTTACCTCGGATGTCTTTCATTGAAATCGAAAATCTGGAGATTTAGGACAAATCAAGACTTGGAAACTGTGGTTAAGATGAGCAAAATATAAGCTAACTTTAATAATTACGTCTTTTACAGAACGAGACGAAGTTTACATATTCAGTTAAACTTGACAAGAACAACTGAGACAAAATAGACAATAAAGGCAATGCAAAGAGGCAATGCAAAATGACGAATTTCTTTGTCAGTAAATTGACGTTTGTAAATGTTTTTGAATATTTTTTACGGCTCTTTCTACAACAACATCTCTCAACAACACAAATTTAAGCTCATTTTTATAATCAGACTTGCTCGAATGCAGCTTAATAAACAGTTGAATATTTGGTGTAAATTTGTATTTCATTCAATACTTAAATAAATTATCTGTAGAAATAAAATTATTAAATGAAAGTCTTCGTTGTTTTGAAGATGGGACCCCGCGATATGAGGCGAATCTTTCTTGAACGAAAAACATACGATGGTTGGTTTAAAACAACGTTTTTCAACGTTAACCGAATTGCTAAAGATTTACAAAGCTAAATAAAGGACGAATATTTGTTGTAATATGCTCTTCATGTTATATTTACTCCAACATTAAAATAAATCAAGCTTATCTACAGAAATATTAAAAGTTTTGAGGGAAAGTCTTTGATTTGTCGATTCGTCGAGAAAAAATGCTTGTCAAAAAATAATAAACGATTGTTTGCTAAACAACACACCTGAATTCTTGGAGAACACTCTTAATCCATCTTTGAATAGTTTTTTCAATTGTCTTTGGTCTATAACTTGCCCTAAAGCGATTTTTTTCTGTGCATTTGAGAGTCGCCTTAGCTAGTAGTTTTGCTTCAAATTCCTTTGTCTTTCACGCTCATTTTCTCTTTGTTCATTCGTGAAGTTTTGACTCAAATTCCTTTGTATTTCACGTTCATTTTCTCCTTGTTCATCCGTCAAGTTTTGCCTCATATTCCTTTTTCTTTCACGATCATGTTTTCCTTGTTTATAATCGAAGTCCCGCCTGGATATGCGTTCTCTATCTCTCTCTCTCTCTCTGTTTGCCGCTTTTCTTTGGTGAGTCCTTCGTCTTTGCTTTCCTTTTTCACGCCACGAGAGTTTTTCCTCTTTCGAAAAAAAACTATTTTACTTCAGGCCTTTCTTTTTTGGCTTCATTCTCCTCTAAGCTTTCTTTCGACATATCGATTTCGGAAAGGGGTTCCATCGTAAATAGAGTTAATATAAATTATATAAGCTTGAATAAAAAAATGTGTTGTTATCTTTCGGTATTTCTATACGTGTGTAAAACGTTTTTTTACAAAAGTTTAATAGCCGGATTTACCTTTATGTGTACCCGGATGTTGCAACGCGTCGACATTCCCGCCAAAAAAAAGATAATCTAACCAGCCAATCGGAATGCTTGTGTACACGCCCGGACGGACGGAAGTGACGTCAGCCAATCCATGAAAAATCAACTCGATAGTTTACCATTTTTTCTTAGGTATGGTGCTCCGCTCGCGCGGGCCGAAGGCCCGCGCGGGAGCTCCGCTATAACGATAAATTACCATCGATCATCTCAGATATCTTTGTTGAGAAGAAATCAAATTATTCTTTACGCTCATCCAATAATCTAGTTGTGCCACGCTTCAGCTCTAAAAGTTTGCGTCTTGCTCTAAAATGAAATAAAATACCATTAATTTATAAGGAAACCTGTCAATTTATAATTTTGAAGAACATCATTTTTAGAAGAGTTATCATGACTTTTTAAGACTTTTTTTTAATCATTACTTTTTAATCGTTAAAATGAATAGTACTCCCTATTGAACCTTTAAAAAAATCGAAACGTCACCCTTAGCAAAATGAAACTGTTATTAAAAACGTTTAAAACTACAAAATTGAAACTGTAATATTTTTATTTTTCAATTAGTTGGGATATTTTAATTCAAACCATTGAATTGCAGTTGAAAGTAACAAATTACAAAGGCGGAAATTTTAATATCTAAGTATAAAGAAAAAATAATTAAATCTTGAATTTTAATATTCAATAACTCAGATGCTGGTTGCAGATAACAAAGGGATGGCGGATGTTAAGGGGATCGCTTTGGGAAGCATGAGTTTTCGTTAAAGCTGCCAACGCGTCCGTCTTTCCCTACTGTGAGTCGCTGGTTCGAGTTTATTTGATGTGTAGTTCTCTCCTTCGTTATGAGCGTTTTCTCTGGGTTCTCTAGTTTCCTCCTTGCGATTTGTGAATAGAACAGTGAATGTAGTGGTAGTGTGTGTGTGAAAAATATCCGCAATTATCGCGAAAGCGCTTGAACGACTAGACACTTAAATAAAGATATTTATTATTTCATTTTATTATATATAACTCGATATTACTATTTCTTTACTTAACTTAATCTGAAAATTCTATTCGAAATCATTATTAATAACGAATAAGCTAAATTAACTTTAACGAAGCAAGATTAATCTTAAATCTCAAAGCTGTTGTTTTGCTTGAGTCTGGTGTTGGTTCTGAGAAAGATGCAGGTAGAGATGTTATCATTATTATTATTCATGTTATTATTATACCTAACAAATAATCCTCCACGCACTTGGCGATCCACTTTTTTCCCGATATTGGACAGCGATATTTGCATCCCATGCGCGGTGAGCCTTCTTTCCTGTATTTCACGTACATTATTTGACAACAATTTCACCAAAAAATAAACTTTGATTCAAAAATTCTTGTTTTCGTTAGTTTAAGAGCAAAAATAATCTCTACGAATCATTGCAACTTTAATATTATCAATGTGAAAGTTTGTTCGCAAACTCCTTTTTCTAGTGAATCAAATATCTTATACTGTGACGCGTTAGCCTGTTTTTATTTTATTATATACATTTTTAATGAATTGATTTACCGACAAGCATTGTTAATTTAACTGAAACTAATTTACCAGAAGAACATGCTTACATTATCTAATGTCGCTTGCACCAAGAGGGAAGGAGGGCGTAGCCAGGGAGGGAGGAGGGGGCAACAAAATAGCGGCTTTAAGATTTTATTACAATTTTAATTTGTTTTGTAATGGCGGCTTCTATATTTTTGTTTCTGGCAAAGATAAACTTAAGGTTGATATCCTTTTCAAGTTTGGTTTGGCGTTTCTCGGACGAAAACGCAATTGCAGATTTTTTCAATTTTAATGGATCCCCCCCCCCCTCGGAAACTTCTAGCTATGCGCCTGGGAACAATTACTTTAACCTAACGAATAAAGTAGCCACCTTAAACGCGTTTGAACCTTTTGGCCACGGTGTAAAAATATTCTAAACATACTCACAGCAAAGGGACGGGGGAATACCGCCATCAAGGAGTCATTTCTTTGACCTTCGGTCTGGTTGAATTTCAAATTTTTGAAAAACACACTCGTGCGAATTAATCCACCTGTTAACGAATTCGAATTCTACGCATTTTGATCTACTGCATATTCCACATACCAAACTTATCATAAATCCTTATCACTAATAGCTCTACATTAAAAAAAAACACAAATAAACACACACACATATTTTATTAGGTTTCTTTTAGCATGAATACATTGGAATATGCTTATGCTAGGTTAAAAAATACCATAATTATGAGAGGAGACATTTACAAGTCACGTGACGACCGTTACCCAATTAAATGTGCAATTATAAATTAATTATCATTAGGAATTGCTGTCGTTCTACTCTAACTCTGAACATTCGAGTTCAACCAATCAGATTACGAATTGAAAACAAAAGAATTCAAGTTATTTTTGTTGAGAGTCTATAAAAGCTATTCAAGGAGATAAAATGATGAAAGAGAGAAAAAACGTAAAAGTATGTTTACAGAAATAAAAAATAAGATAAAATAAAATAAGCTCACTGGCAAGTATTAACGCGGTTACACTAGAACGACATGTACAGTAATTAAACGAGCTGATGAATTTTAGGTTCAGATATCAAGCTTTGCCAGCCATATATCGTTTGTAAATTATGTCGTTACTATTCTAATATAGGTTTTTGATATGAGATGCTAAAAATTTCTGAATCTAATTTCTAACTTTGTCATGTACCATTAGAACCCGAAAAAAAATATTACGGTCGCAATTTCTTTTGAGTACACTTAGTCACGTGACCACTTACAAGTTGCCTATTAAGACTGTTTCACCGAAATGCATAGTGTGACCGAGTTCGTTAAGCGCAACGGCCATTCAAAATGTTGATGATATTCCTGCAAGTGCCATTCTCTTTAACACTGTGTGGAATAGTGGTTATCAGACGGTCTCCATCGTACACCAAAATGTGACTGCCCCCAGAAACGACGGACAAACCGCATCGCTTGGCGAAGTTTTGCAATTTTGAAGACTTGCAATCACCGGGGAATTTAAGCTTCTTTTTTCGTTTCTCTATCGACTCTATTGCTGCATCCCTCAGCTGTTGCCACTTGTCGTAGAACTTGTTGGCATTTGGCAGGCTCGCAGCATATGGATAGATTTCCTCCTCAAGGTCAACTAAAATCAATCAATCAATTAATCAATCAATCTGTTGATCTTAAAATCGAAGCAAGACAAATGACGGTGGTGCATTATGGTACCGTGCTGAAGTGACGTTTCGTATCATATATATTCAAACATTGTAATTTTTCGGGATGGTCGAACGGTTCAAAAAAAAGTTATATTTAAAATCACGGTAACGAATGATAACAAATATGGTCATCTAAATGACAGAAAAAACAGCCAAGCCTTTTTGACGTCGAAACTCCGAGATCTTTTAGATTTCAGTTCGAATTTTCTCGACCTTCGAACTTCAAATATCCAAATATCTCTCGTATCGAAACTCAAATATCCTTTTATTGGACATAAATATTACGCCATTGTAAAAATTAGAGGCCGAGGAGCATTGGTTCTGCATTGTCGCGATCACGGCAAAGGAGTGGAGCAGAAGACTTGCTTGCTTCGTGACGAACAAACACGCTAATTCAGTGGTCGTTGTTTTTTGTTTTGATAAACTCTTTCTATTTATTTGAACTTAGTACCTGACAGCAATTCAAAGGAAAATTTTTTGACACATTCAATGAAGCATGTTCCTCGATTTTTCCAAAAAATTAGTAGTGAGCTCAGAGTCAGCTCAGATGCTGGGAATCAAATATTGGCCATAAATAAGAAGTCGTAACTAAGCAGTCGATAGTTTTTTTGACGATAGTTTTTTAGACATTGAGCAGTCAGTGACTTACAAAGCTATTCGGCGGACTTCAGCAAACATCGTGGATCATCGCTGTGGGTCGTTGTCTATGTGACGTCATCCAAAATTTTACATCATTTATTTACACCGTGATAAATTTCATGCTGGTCACATTTTTATGTAATTTGCCTAATATTTCGATGGTCAAATATGGACACTCGACATCATAGTGGCTACAGATTTTATAGAAGCAATAGAAACAAAAAGGGATTCAAATAATGAGAATATTTTACAAATTCCTTTTCTCTCTCACCACTTTTTCCAATACGTCTTCCCGGCCACAAACCCTTCACCTCAGTTGCTATGGCAACAACCAACACCAGAACCAATATCAGAACTGTAATACGCATGGCGGTCGTCTTGGGGTGCTGAACAACTATTCAGTTTTAAAAAATGTTTAAAAAGCGTAAGAGTTAGCTCCTATACTTTTTGTTAGTCGTAATAATCAAGATGAAGCACTAGTGACACTCCTATTGAATAATGCTAATGCTGTACCTCTCCGGCAACGCAACTCGGGTTCGAGTCCTGTCCGGCATGGTGTCGTATGCGAAGCAGAGTTACTTCTTGTTTCTATCCTGTGCTTCGAGGGTTTTTGTCAAGTTTTCTTCCCTTCGCAAAAAATCAACTTCTAAATAGTTCCAATTCGATCGTAGGAGATATTCTCAATAGAGTTAACCCCCTATACATTCTTTCGCACTATAATGCAAATTAGTTGATGTTTTTGTTTGTTTTCTGTTTTTGTTTTTTTTTTTGTTTTTTTTTTTTTTGAGTTTTTATTTATTTATTTATTTATTTATTATCATTTAAAACTGAGTCATTTAATTTAATTCAAGATATTTTCTATTTTAATTTAACTGTAGGAGGGCCATAATGTAAACTACGGGGCTACCAGTAATGTATGCTATTATTATTATTATTATTATTATTAGAGTCTGTAGGCACTAGAGAAAGTTTTGCGCAAGTGTGCATTTCAGCACGTTTTTCTTACGTCGGATTTAGAGCATATGCAGACATTTTTTCACTCTTGTCGAGTCTGTTTACTGATTCAGAAAAAAAAAACACGTCGTGTAATTTATTTAATTTTTTCATAATGAAAAGAAAGTGTGTAATTAACTTTTGTCAGATTTCGAAAGGATACTGGACAACCATTTCTGGAATCTTTTAGATCTCGTCGGCACCCTACTGGATTTTATAGGCTAGTTAAATTTAAAGTTAAATTAGAAATAGGGATATTTGTAGCATATTTCAGTTTAACTTACCAAAAGTGCAACCCAAATCGTTAATACTTGACTTGAACGTTTCTGGAATGACCTATATGTATCCGTCCGATAGTTTAGGCACCTTTCTGAGTTGCATCTAGGAGCTCACCTTTTATACCATATTTTCTAAAATGTTTTAAAATCCGGTTATTAAACCAGTTTTACTTGTTTATTGGTATTCAGCAACTGGAGGAAGTAGATTTTATTTATATCAAGCCGATATTTTCATTCTGGAGCGTGTAGAACAATTGAGTTAATTTTCCACCCAAGGAACAAAAAGAGAAAGGGAAAGACAAAGAGCACTCATGTACCAGCGAAATCCGAAAATAAGTCAATTCAATTGATCAGTAGCAAAACATTGAGCTTGTTGATTCAAACCTTGTCCTTCCTCATCTCGCTACATCCCGTATCCCAAGTAGTGTCAACTCACCAACAAAATATGTCTTTTTCCACACAAAAAAATCAACAATCTGATAGTCTAACGAGTAGCCCTTATGACAGCCAATAACTTTGACAAACACAAAACCAAACAGTGACATACAGAGGGTTATTTCGAGAGAAATTATACCAGCTGGGCGCAAGCTAACAGTTGCCAATTATGACTCCTTCCGGATAATATACTATGTAGTTATTTCAGTTTTTTAGCTCATTTTAATAACTTTCCTGAAGAAAAACGCCTCCTTTGTTGTTGCAAAATGCATCTCCTCTCCAGTTTTTACTGGCAAAGTCAGCTGTGACAAACTGATTTTGAACATGAAAACAAAACATATTCAAGAGAATGGTGGAAGATAGAAAAGTCCGGAGGAAAACTATATATCCTGTAAACTGTCAATTAGCCATATTTTCACTGGCAAACTTTCAAATTATAAGGGTTAGTATGTTGGCAATGTTTAGTCTGAACCTCGTGTCTCAGCTAATGAGAATATGAAAGCAGTGGGGGAAGGGGGGGGGGGGGGGGAGGGGTTTGGATTGGCGAATGATTTGGTTATACTCTTATGACACCTCCCATCGACCATCGTAAGAGATACAATATTATTTTTTTTAGTATTGCGTGCCTTAAAAAACATGATAAATACACGTTCTATTAGAAGAGCACACAAATTACACAGTCATTTTGTTTTAAATAATGTACAAAAACTGCCCAATCGAAGGTCAAACATGAAAGTAAAAAAGCACGTTGTTTTTTAAATAAGTAAAATGAAATTATCGCCACAAAATTGAAGTGTTTTGTGCTGAAGGCATCTGCATTTAATTATTTCGCTTTTAACTTGAAACGAAATCTCAATAATGAGTTTTTTGAATTATGTCGGAAATTTAAAGTGTCTTTGTTTATCGATAGGCCTATCAATAGGAACATGGAAATGGTTCCCTTTTCCTGCTTTTTAGTATCGTATACTTTCAATCCGTTTATAAGTTAGAATAATCAGTGTTGGTTATTATCAAAAGAATAAAACCGTCCTTTGAACCACTTTAATTATTAAAGCAACATATGATCGTTTTCCGTGTGTTACGAAATATACCACGTGGGAGGCGGGTTGGAAGAAAACGGAAAAAGATCAGTAAATCGAAAGCCGTTAGGCGAGTGTTTTCTCAACTACGATCCCAAGTAGTTTATTTCACCAATACCCCGCGAAAAACTATCGTTTATTGCTTTTATGATATAGCCCAAGTAAGTAGAAATAAACTGCTCAGTCAAATTGCGGTTTCTTTTTATTTTTTTGTGATAAACATCTTGTTTCTCATTACTTCATTGAATAACCAATCACAAAACTTGATATATCAATCAAATCGCTGTGATAGCTCTTCAAGCTGGATTTACTCTCCATCAAATCAAGTACCCGAACCACGGCATAAACAAGACGCAGACAAGGCCATCCCAAAAGAAATAAATCAGCCAATCAAAATATTAGAAAACATCGAAAGCACTTCATAGATAGCTTGAGGATCAGAAAGAGGTTAAAGTAATTCCCTTGAAAGACATTTTGCCAATAACTTTGTCCTGAAACTTCGCATGGACATTATTTATGTTATGGACATTTAAAAACTGCAATAAAAAGATGGGGTCACAATTCTCGTTTTTTTACTAGATGCTCTCCAAATATGTCAATTTATGGTGTTTATGTAAAATGCAGTAGCAACCGGAAGCTGTAATCAAGAACATTTATTCACAGTTAAAAGTACTTCAATCCAACAAAACGTACTTATATCTCAAAGTTTACTAGATAATCTATACTATTAGATCCATCAAAGTCATTGGATGACTATGATTCTTGGACTATTAGTGAAAAATGCAGGTATATGCGTCTCTACGAACGTCCAAATATTGCACATGTCCACTACTCCCTTCAAAATATTAAAAAATCTATCTAATAATCTTTCCTTCATATTTTGATATATGATGACGAGCATTGCATTTATCTTGAAAAAACATCTCAAAATTGTCGAAAACTGACACTTTTCGGAGTGGAGACTGGGGTGAGTCAGATAGAAATTGCAATTTCTTTATTCAAAACAGAGAAAAAAGTGAAAACTAGTTTTGAACATGCTTATTATTCATCTTCCGAAAGAAAAATGCCTAAACTTTGTTAGTTACATGCGCAGAAAAATGCGCAGTGCAAAACAAGGGAATTACCTTAAATGTTAAGAAGCCAATTTTCACACATCTTCTGTAACGCCCAACTTCTTGATGTTCTGAATGCGTAAGTAACCTTTTTGTGTCTGCTGCATATAAGCAGTTCGAGTAATTGGAATTTATTAGAGGAGGCAGATCTTCGGCAAAAATGAGCGGAAAACTGAAGAATCCCTCCTTTTTGAAGCCTTTTATCTCGATAACCAATACGGTGACCCCTTTCTCTCTCTTTTTTTTCTTCTTTTCATTATTTGAATGCCCTGACCATAAACCTCAAATGACAGAATTAAAAAAAAAACAATTTATAGAAAAATTTTGAAAATCCGGTACTACCTTAAATAATGACATACGATATAACTGACATGAAGTTCATCCCGGTGTAAGGGATGTTAAAATTATCCGAAGCCCCGCGTACTGGCTGGTCAACTTGGTTGCTACGTTTGCGTGCTTACGACCTTTTATCGACTGGAAAACGTTTGACCAACGTTTCAAACATGATTTGGTAAGATTTAGTGATTTTCACAAGGTAATCGCAGCTATTTTTGAAGTGATTTATATTTTATTTTTCTATTTTTTGGAAAGTTAGGCACACAGGTGTCATCAAATGTTGTTTAATTAAAGTGCTTTCAATTAAGCTACACGAAGCATGTTAACAATTCGCTTCAAGAATGATCTTTACGAAACCGATACGATGTGAAACTGACTCAGATTCTTAAAGCGACAATATTTGAGCCCCTGTCGAAAGGGATAACTGATTAAGCGTAAGCAGAATATTAAGTCCTGAATACCTACGAGTGAATATTTTACATATATATGATTCAAAAATGTCGCTGTCTATCTATCAGCAGTAGACACATGTACTCATCGAGTACGTATTTTTTTAACTTTGCTTTAAAAATAAAGAAAAATAATACTCAATGAAATAACTTGACCTATTCCAGAACGTAAAACAACAACAACAACCGAAAACACATACACACAAAACACAACCACAAACAAACAAAAAAACGAACAAAAAATATATATTATCTATGTATAGTAAAAAATGCTGATAATGAAATATTTTGATACTTTATAGTCACCCATCTAGGTAGTAATCTTGCTTAATCGGGCTTAACTCTTAATTTCTAAGGATTGCAATATCATTGTAATTGTGCTAATAACTATTTTTCTCGGGATTTTATAATTGACAATGGTAAGGTACGTGACACCATTTTTTAAGCCTCATGACCCCTGACGACGTGCGTCACAAGCTGTAATTGTGCACAACCTGGCGCGCGTGCGTACAAAAACTTTATAAAGCCACCTTAAGAAAAAATGATAAACCATCGATTTTATTTTTCAGGGCTTGTTTGACGTGACTTTCGTCCGTCCGTCCGTCCGTCCGTCCGTACATACGTACGTACCAATAAGAACGCAAGAACGACTATAGAGAACGGAGCTACAAAATTGGCGGCCATCTTGGATCGCTGACCGCTGACCCCGCAACACAGGGATCCCGCTTGATGTCACAGCATAACTACTTGCAAATGCGGCTCTAAAATGCACGAACGAATCGCTTTAAACACTTTCATGTAGTTGTTAAAGATGGATCAAGAAGTGTTCTGCAAGAAGTCAGGTGTGTGTGTTTTTTAGCAAACAATCGTATATTCGTATTGTTTTAATGACAAGAATTTTTATCGGCAATCAAAGAATTTCTCTCAAAACTTTTATTATTTCTATAGATAAGCTTAATTTATTTTAATGCTGGATGAAATATAACCCTGAGAGCAAATATTACAAAAAATATTCGTCCTGTATTTAGCTTTGTAAATCTTAAAAAATACGGTTATTTTTAACCAACTGTTGTATTTGTTTTTCGTTGCAGAAAAATGCAGCTTTGTTCGCCTCCTATCGCGATCGAGGTCTCATCAGCAAACCAAAGAAGACTTTCATTCAATAATTTTATATCTTTCTACAGATACTTTTTTAAAATATTGAAATAAATATAAAATTACACGAAATATTTAACTGTTCATTAAGTTGTCCGATTATACAAATGAGCTATAAATTTGTGTTGAGAGATAATATTTTATAATATATTGTAGTAAATCCGCTCGATCTGATTGGTTGAAAAGCATGAATCATTTGTCCATGGGTTGCACTCACAGCTTCACAACTGCAGTGAAGTCCTTTCTGAAGTTCTAAATGAGAGTGAAAGTGACAGAGCATACTACTCCGTGAAAATTAATATCCAGTTCAGTCACTTAGTTTTGATCCGTGTATACAATAAGAAGCTTTCCATTGTTAAATAATTGTACGATATAAATAAACTTGAATATTGTCAACAACAACAAAGAAAGCCATTGTATTTTTTATTGATTTTCTCAGCATTACTCTATGATAATGATTTCTTGGCATTACTGTATGATAATGATATGGTATCATCTAAAATCTATTTCTTACGGTTAAAAATCACTTTCTCCGTAGTTTTAAACATTTTTGGTTCACTCGTAAGCAAATTTTTGCCATTATTTTAGTCATAACAGTCTTTAATGTAAAAACGGCCATTTTCAAAACGATTGTTTTTCTGTTTTCGGCGCCTTTGTGGTGTTCATTCACGCAAGGTGCGTAAGGAAAATTTAAGGCATGATCGACAAATAAAGTCAATATTTTTTATTCATTTCTTGTTTGTTCACTTGACTATATTATAAAAGCAATGGATCATAAGTAGCTGGACGCACTTTCATTTATTTTGCATAAAGACCTTGTCTTTCACTTTAAAACAGCTAAAAAATACTCAAAAACATCTACAAATGCCAATTTACTGACAAAGAAATTCATCATTTTGTATTTTGCATTGCTTTGGGAATCAATTGGTTTAGTCAAGGGCGCTAGGGCAAAAATTGGTGTTTTTTTTTAGCCGTTAGACTCTGTTATATTGGTGTTGTTTTTTAAACGTTAGAAACTGTTTAAACTGATACGTATCTGTACTGCTATGTGCTGGCTTGATTTGTTCAGTTTTCCCGTCTATATAGGCCAAAAATATTGTTGTGACCAACGGTTCAATCGTACATAACGAACTACTGTATCCTATACCTGCCTCGTGACCGCTTACGTAAGCGTACGCGTCTGTTAATAAGTTAATAAGTTAATCCAAATCCCCTAGTTGGTTCGTTAGGTTTCGTTGGTTACACGTCTGTCATCGCTGAGTAAACAAATTGCCACCGTACCTTTCACTTTAATCCTATTATACGAGCAGACGAGAGAACAATAGATTGGCCTTTCCTTTCCTACCCCTGTTCATTCTTGGTTATTCTAGGGGATTTGGATTAACTTATCAACTTATTAACAGACGCGTTCGCTTACGTAAGCGGTCACGAGGCAGGTATAGGATACAGTAGTTCGTTATGTACGATTGAACCGTTGGTCACAGCAATATATTTGACCTATATAGACGGGAAAACTGAACAAATCAAGCCAGCACATAGCAGTACAGATACGTATCAGCTTAAACAGTTTCTAACGTTTAAAAAACACCAATATAACAGAGTCTAACGACTAAAAAAATCACCATTTTTTGCCCTAGCGCCCTTGGTTTGGATAGGATTGGATTGGATTGGATTGGATTGGATTGGATTGGATTGGATTGGATTGGAAAAAATAAAAAAATGATTCAAATCTTTTAAAATGTCGTTTTGCAGTTTAGTAAAAAAAAGATTGTAATAATGGGTGGAATCGAAAGAAAGGATTTTGCTTTATTTGAACTTTAAATGTTTACTACTACCTTTTTGCTTCAGTGAATTTGAGATTATTTTACTGCACGCCTCTGAACCATTTGACTTTTAAAAGAGAATGCATGTAACAGTAAAACAACCATCTGTTACGCTGCAAAAATCTGGAGAAAGTGCTTTATTTGCTTTCATCAGTTCGCTGATCACAGTAACCTCGCTGACTACGCCAGTAGATTCAAACCTTGGGTTTAACGTTACGTCATGTGTTATGGATGTTGCTTGAGACTTGCTTTTCACAGTTATTCTGCAAAAAAAAATGTATATTACAATGCGTTTGAATAGTTCTATAACTCAACCGTGTGTTTGAATATCGGCTTCGTACAGTTAAAGCAATGGGAGTTATTTTCACTTGTAACTGTTGTTTAGCTTGACTATTAAATTTCCTGTTTAACTGAAACGCGACAATTGACCTACCTTGCATATGCCACAGACACTTCGTTTGTTGCTACCATGAATTTTTTTCCAGTTCGTACAAGTCTATCCTCGTCACTCAAAACAAGGCATAATGAGACAAATTCTTTGGACTTTTTGTCACGGCCATTAGGGTACAATTTCAGAAACCAGCAGCTGCCACACAACCAGAAGGTTGGACTCCTCATCCAAGTGCATTTACAGTATTTTTTGGCTAGAGTGGGAAAGTCCAGTATTGTCCACACATAGCGACTTCTGCTTATAACTTCGATTTGAAGATCATTTATAGTTCTCTGAATAAACAAAACAAATCAAAAAGACATCGATATAATGAATCCTCTCTGGGTTGATCTAAGACTAGATTCGTCAGAGCACGGCTAACTCAGAGATTTCAATTTTGGTTTATTTAAGTCAGAGCACAGCTAGCGCACACGTCAGTTTGAGCCGCGAAATAAGCTTTAAATTGATCTACGTCAGGGCACGGCTAACACACAGATAGAATCCTGAAAGAACCTCTTCACTCAGATTTAGCGTAATAATCAAATAAGCTTCGGAAAGGTAAAACCATGCAGAGAACCCGAAGAAAACATTTTCGAATAAAGCAAAAAATTAATGGATAAATAGGGCCGTGGTTGATAGATGTGGCATGATGGCAACCATGTTGGATGACCTTGGTGAACGACTCCATTTACTCTACTTTATACCTTCGTTTTCTGTAGCTCATTATATAAAACTTGGTTTTCTTTAGTGAGCAATGAACATTGTTGGGCCAGTAACATCATGTGTGCAGCCATGTTATCGTGTACGTGTTTATCGACATGTTGTCGTTCAACTTTGACTGAACATCCGTTATTCTTGAATGGACAATTGATGGCTGTTCTTTTGCAGTTGATTGCTAGATGTATTTTACATTTGTTCCTAAATAATAAGAACCGTTAACGCAAAACAACTAAAACAAGCATTTTGTTAGCTCTGAATGACTCGAAAAGATAATTTATTCCTGGATCGAATTGACAATTTTTCACCGTGTATAGTAGAGGGGTTGGGTGGATCGGAGGGGTTACGGTAAGATCAAGTTAGAGATCAGTATTAAATGGAGGATTACTAAGTAGCAACCACTAATAATGGATAATGGGGTATCATAAAATCGTATAGTGACTCTTAGGGGGATTAGTTGATTTATATGATGCTAAATCATCTATCCCTCTTCCCCCCTAAGCGATGATGTGCTTACCTCTTTATCTTTACAATCATTCCTTGTTTGTCAGTACATTCGTTAGGGCAAAGAATCAGTGTTTCTGGACAATCGTCCTCTTTGTGTTTCTCGACTTGGTGTAGAACCATACCAAGTTGACATTCCTCGCATAAAACGTTTTTAAACCGGCACACTTTCTCATGGTTAGGCAATTCTCTTCTCTGCAGCTTGGAGTTGCAGTTCACATTAGGACACTGTTCTTGTTGGAAAGGACAAATTTCTCTGTGTTTGGCGAGTGAATGTAGTTTCCCAATCCATTCACAAGTTTGTTGAACATCTTTTTCACCTAATGCGATAGTTGAAAGGCAAATGCAGATTTAAAGGAAGCTAAAGCAACTATCAGTTTAGTAATACTTTTCTAAAGATATATGTTGTATACCCAATGCTTTTGGTGCATGTGAAGGCAATAGAAAATCTTATTAGATCTTCGTTTACGGCAAAGTTAATACAAGGAAATGATCCTTATATGTTTATGTAAAACGTGAAACGCCAGTTAACCAGTGAAAAATACTTTAAAGCTAGTGACATACAGGAAAACGATGAAATGTAACGTGACCACCGTTTGCCGTTTGCGGGATGAAAAATACGCCAAACCCAAAAAACCCCTATTAATTTTAATTAATAAAAACTAGATGCATATAACCGTGCATGCTGAAGGACATTGCTTGCATAAAGCGCTGCTGTATGACAATTACATGGAGCCTCATTGTTAACACTAACCTAAATTTGTTCTAGCCTCACCTTTTGATTCGTCTGGTCTTTGACAAAATACATCTAGTTTCTCCAGGATACCACAGAGGACAAAATTACGTGATAAGGTGTGGTTATCTATCATTCTACCATCCACTGGACATTTTTTGTTCTCCTTCAACTTCTGGTCAATGCATTCTTTGCAGAATGAGTGCCCGTCTTTGCATATCACGGGATCTTCGAATACAGATTTGCTAGAAATAAATAGAGGTTACAACACTTCTAGTTGTGTATTACAGCAGGCTAATTTTACGAATATTGTAGGACGCGAAAAAACTGAGAATGAGTGCCTGAAAAGCAACCGTTTGCTATTGTAAACAAACAAATTTAAAAGTCAGGAGCTCAAAGCACGTACATGAGCCGCAGAGAGGAAAAGGAGAACATCCCTCGCGCTGATATCCAGGGGAAAAAAAATCAAGACCTGTTCACAGACCGAGTTTTGTCGCTCTGTAATTATGTGCATTCGAAAAATGGTCGAAATACACGCGAAATTGAGTGTGTCGTATAATAATTACTACTGTTATGTTTTCGGCACTCGTTAAAAGGTTACGTCCCTGTTAAAATATTTTTATGGGAACTGGGATTTAATATCTCAAATTCAGTATTATTGAAAAATTACCATATAGAAGAGATAAGAACACATATCGTTTCTTTTATTTTCTCTAAAATTTGAACAAGATGTGTTCATATTAGATCCGCGCCAGCATATTTACTTCCCTTGGCGGAGAAACAGTACCGACTACATATGTAAAGGTGGGGGAAATGGCCAGAAATTAAAAACAAAATGACCTCTAAAAGATACCCGTTAGTCGTGTCCAGCAGGGCCTGACAACTAATGATTCGTAGCTTTAAAATGCAGATTTTAAATTTAGATTATGAACCTAGAATAATTATCGAAGCCGCGCGCTGAATTACAATTGTCATTCTGCCTGCCATATAATTTCAGGTATCCTATTTCTTATTACCTGACAAACACTCTTAAGATACCTGCTCTATACTGGTGGTCCTTAAAGGGGTTTTAGATATTTACCAGTCACAGTTGCTATATGAAAAAGATCAAAACATCTAAGAGGTTTCTCTTATTTTAAGCTCATCATACATAAAGCTAATTTGTAAACTGTAGAGTTTTCTGATATTTGTGATGACGTCATGACGCCTTCGTAATTTTATGACATCATATTTCATTAAAAAAACAAGTGCGAATTTGGTCGGTCTGATCATTTTTGACCCAGAAAATTGGCTTAAATGAATTGAAGTTAAGTATTTTAATTATATTATATAACATTTTAATTATGACTTGGCAGCCTGCCTTTTTTACCGTTTAAAAAATTAGCTTACCTTTGTGTTGATTAAACAGACTAAATGACGCTGTTTTATCATTTTTTTTAATGGCATGCATAACAGAAAAGGGACCATTTTAAAAACAATATTTATATGTATGAGCGTAGAAAAAAATCTTTCAAATTTAAATCGAAGGGATTAAAAAATAGCAACTTTGAGTCCGAAAAAACTCTGGAAAAAAAGATCAATATTCATTCTGGGAAAAAATGTCTTAGGTAAAATATTTAGGAATATAAAATTTATCGAGAAAACAACTTTTGTTAGAAACTTTAGTCGAATCATGCAGGAGCGAATTATTTTGTTTAAGTGCGTGACTACCTAGGTAATACGAGGACCGTGAGTTGACAACCTTCACTTGGTATTAAAGTTATGAGGAGAGAGGAGGTGAAATTCAAATGGCCATAACTCGCTCAAAATTGAGTACAGAGTCCTTCCTCCGACAATAAATTAAAACACAAAGAACAAGAAGGTAAAATTCAAGAATGATTAGTTATTCAGTGATTAGTTATTCTTTTCTATTAATTCTCGGTTGCTAGCTACTGTTGCAGCTGTATCCGCATACTTATGTACATCACATAGATCGGTCTACCTGTCGAACAATGCAATAAATAGATGATGGCTAGTCTTAGCCGGATGTTTATCTTTAACAAAGGATTTTCCTTTTGTCGTTTGTTCCTACAACATGCCGACCGTGAAAACTGTAGTTTATTTTATTTTTTACTGTATAATTATAACATGATTTGATTTGATAAGGATTCAGTTCACGTTTAGGCCGAAAGCCTTTACGTACTGATTCATTTGATCCGAATTACATTTTGAACTGACTCACTCCGGTAGTGCCAACATCGGCTAAATGTCTGACTTCCTAGTCTTTATAATTTATGTAGGCTAATTTGTTTTACCTAAAACATAAAAAAATCAGCGAAATCTTTGAGCAAAAATGCGACCAGAATCTTTGAATTGGTTGGAGATATTAAAGTCATGACAGAATGAAAAAAATAAAATAATGAAATAATATTTTGGGCATAATAAATGAATAGACTGTGTTTACGAATATGTAAGTGTTCCTAGTATTATAATGATGAGAGGCTGACCTAAAATTTTGCAGATGCTTCGAGAAAGTGTACTCTTTGCAAATTTTCTCAAGCAGTTTTTAAACAGAATCCATCACGATTAATGTTTAGACTATAATCAATGAAGCTTTCTTATTGCAAATCTAGAATCTTTGTTTGTTACGTTGGATTCAAGATCTAGAAAACATACATTAAAGAAATGTTTACAATATCAGCATTGAACATTGTTATTTGCATAATGTAGATAAACTCCATGAAAGAGTACTTACCATATTGGACAAATGAGATTTTCGTCGATATCTTTCACGAACTGTTCAACTTTGTGGCCCATTTATTAATTTTATTGAATAAATAAGGCTTCTGACACGCTTCGAAGTATTTTATATAACTCCATGGGGAATATGAATATTTGCATGCAATTCATGCGAAACAACTAAGGTCGACTTATCCGGAGTGTTTACAGTTTAAGCTTTCACGTCCCACTGCTTTGAGTAACGAACTTGGACAACGGAGACGGCGGGGTGGGGGGATTTAGCTTTTAGCCCATCTTAATCTAATTTTATGGGAATTACAGTTTTATTTTGCGTAGGAATAAGAAAAAAAAGTTAACCTCAAAACTGGGAGGGGAGAACTGCTGTAGACATTGCATCATCTGTATAACATGGAACCTAATGTGGTTTATTTATCTGTATTGTACATTGGATGGTCAGACTACCATTGGTACTGTTACAGTAGACTGTAGAAAGTACATCATCTGTGTAACATGGAACCTATTGTGGTTTATCTATCTGTATTGTACATTGGATGTTTAAACTACCATTGGTACTGTTACAGTAATCTGTAGAAAGTTCATCATCTGTGTAGCATGGAACCTATTGTGGTTTATCTATCTGTATTGTACACTGGATGGTTAGACTACCATTGGTACTGTTACAGTAATCTGTAGAAAGTTCATCATCTGTTTAACATGGAACCTATTGTGGTTTATCTAGCTGTATTGTACATTGGATGGTTATACGCATTGGTACTGTTACAGTAGGCTGTAGAAAGTTCATCATCTGTTTAACATGGAACCTATTGTGGTTTATCTAGCTGTATTGTACATTGGATGGTTATACTACCATTGGTACTGTTACAGTAGTCTGTAGAAAGTTCATCATCTGTTTAACATGGAACCTATTGTGGTTTATCTAGCTGTATTGTACATTGGATGGTTATACTACCATTGGTACTGTTACAGTAGGCTGTAGAAAGTTCATCATCTGTTTAACATGGAACCTATTGTGGTTTATCTAGCTGTATTGTACATTGGATCGTTAGACTACCATTGATACTGCTACAGTAGGCTGTGCAAAGAACAAAGTTCTTCTGTACAAAGTTCTTTGTTCTCATTATTTATGGGGGCTTGAAGAACCAAACAAAAATGACCGCTTGCCAACATGATTGGCTTCATAGCTCAGTTGGTAGAGCATCGCACCGGCATCGCGGAGGTCATGGGTTCGATTCCCGTTGAAGCTTCAAATCACTTTTTCAAGTCTTTCTTTACAAGGTTCGCATAGATCGCTCATTCACTGTGATGATCAACACATCTATCATTATTTCACCACAGTTCTGCCCATTCAATTTTCAGTCAGATGTGTGCATGGCCCTCAAGACAATAGATCCTACCAAAGCTACTGGTGTAGACAACATCCCGTCAAAGTACCTAAAGATCGCCGCATCCCACATTTCTGCGCCTTTAACCAAGGTATTCAATCAGTCATATAGATGCGGGCGATTCCCCTCTGCATGGAAGATTGCCAAAGTAAGTCCTGTTTTCAAGGGAGGATCAAAATTTGAACGAGACAACTACAGACCCATATCAGTGCTTCAGTGTGTTTCCAAGATACAAGAATCTCTTGCAAACAAGGCCCTTGTTAAATATGCACAAGAATTTGGTCTTATAAAACAACACCAATTCGCTTTTAGGAAGCATTCATCAACAACAGTTGCACTAATTCAAGTTGTAGATTCATGGAAAATGGCTATCGACAAAACAGAGAAAGTAGTATGTGCATTCTTGGACTTGAGGAAAGCCTTCGACATCATTGATGATCAGATCTTGTTCACAAGAGCTTACTCGACATGGTGTCACTGACAAGGAATATGAATGGTTTGAAAGCTATCTGTCTGAAAGAACTCAGTTTGTTTCTTGTGGTGGAAATGACTCTGAGCGATTGACAATTACCCATGGAGTGCCGCATGGATCCGTATTAGGTCCAACTTTGTTCAATATTCACACAGATGACGTCTCTGACGTCTGTATTAGCTGTAATGTTGTATTATACGCCGATGACACAGATGAAGGAATTACCGCTGGCCATAAGGCCAGACACAAGACCGCTGACCGGCTCAGAATGAGGTCGGCCATATTGGAAAAGAACACTGAAACGATTTGGACTTTATAAGCCACATTAACACGTTATTCTTGTAAGTTCGTTATTACTATATACTTTTATTACATTGTAATATTGATTAGCAATCAGAGTATTACATTTGGCGATATATTCATATCTTATTTACGACTTTATGCCTTTCTACTCATTTATGTATTCGTAGGTCTCTTTCATCGTTGTTTGTACAAATAAAGACAGATAAAACATCGATGAGCGTATTTCTTCAACAGAGATCCACGTTAGCTCTAAAGATGCTAAAATTGCTGAACTGCATATCAATGATAATCTTGAAGAAGTTAGTGCTTGGCTCAACACCAATGGTCTCATCAGTAATCATAAGAAGTCTAAAGTAATGCTGATTGGGTCAAGATATGCAGTGAAAAATGCTCTGGACCTACAAATTTTCTTGGATGGAAAGCTATTTGGAACAATGAGAACACTTTAAGTACCTAGGTGTCTATATAGATACCTGCCTCAGTTGGAATAAGCATATTTCATACTTAGCATCTAGAATATATCCTAAGCTGAAGATGTTAAATAGAATTGCACCTTGTTTGAGCCAAAATGTGCTTTTAACTATCTATAAGCAAACAATATTACCTATTGTAGATTACAGTTGAATTATATGGGGAGATTGTGAAAAGAACAATTCTCAGCGCTAATAGACAGGTTACAAAATCAAGCAATGCGTATCATTTTATTTGCAAACCGTAAGACATGTTATCAAGAGATGCGTAGTAGGCTTTCTCTATTGCCTCTAGAGAGTAGACGTAGATTTTTAAGACTCCAGCTTGCATTTAAGATTGTACATAATATGAATTGCCCACAGCAACCAGAGGACTATCTCTTTAAGAGGTCATCTTTTCATAATAGGAACTTTAGAGATTCCACATTGTTAGATATCATTGCGACTAAGTCCAAAATGGGTCAAACGACTGTATTGTACATTGGTTGATTAGGCTACCATTGATACTGTAATAGACTACAGAAAGTACATCCTCTATTTAATATCATGCATGGGACACATCGTCTTGTCTATAGAAGTTGAATTGTACATTTTACAATTAAAATCCCATCTGTACTGGTGCAGAAGTCAGTGGATAGTGCACTTGTTGCTTTCATTAACTGTGGTCGTCCTACTGTAGTCTTTTCCTTACTAAATATAATTTTTCCAGCCCAGGTGGCATCTTCAGTATGGGTATTGTGGCTTATCACTGAAAATCTTGTAAAAAAATGAATCCAAGTCAGTGCTACGAAAATAATAAGTATAAAATCATTATGGAATGGATCAATAGTAATATCAATAGTCTTAACGAAAAATAAAGAAAGCCAAGTATGAATGATGTTACTTTTATGGTAAGTAAGAGGAAGGATTTAACCTATCGACATCTAGTGAAATACAGCGCATATTCTTTTCATACTTGCATAGCTTTGTTCACAAATGACTGTATTCTTCCCATTCATCGAAATTAACTCTGCTTTCATCGATCTATATTTGTTAGGAGCTTCATGAAACTCGCATTCACAAACATACATCTATTTCTCAGTCAGATTAAACGAAATTGATTATCTCTCGTTCCGTTATTTTTCCATAACACAAAAATTCTCAAAGGTGTACTGTGTTGATGAGTCGATGTGTCGTGTATCGATGCGCGGTTCACTATAAATTCAATCAAAGAGATTCTTAGAATCAATCTGTGTGATCTAATACAACTATAATAGACTTACCGAATGTGTCCCTATCGAATCCAAAAGAAAAACTCAATAAAAATATCCAGTATTCCTCTTGATAATTAAGTTTTATAACTAAAGTTCGCGTGCAGTGTAAACTATCTTAGTTCTATCGCAAAGTATCCAATGTCTCTCGGACAAATCTTTTTGGGCTTGATGACCAGTCGCGCACGATGACCACACTGATCACTAACCTGCAGCACACAATGGTCTTGGCACTAGGTATCACAGGTCCCCTTGCAAAAGACATAGCCGTCGAGCCTGTCGCTTCATTAAGGCAAAGGTACAAGGACAAAAAACCTTCTTCATCTTGTTCACCATTAGGGTACAGCTCTATAAACCAGCTGTGGCCGCATAACCAGAAGTTAGGAGATCTAAAGTAGGAGCCCGAATGTTTTCGGAATAGTGCTGGGTAGTCCTGTATTCTCCATACAAAAGTGCTTAGGTCGTCCTAGGGACCAAAACACAAATAGGATTAGTTCTTAAATGTCTGAAAAAAGAATGATTTAAACTGACGATTTCAATAAGTATAGTTAATAGGACTACATGCTGCCCAAGACAATTGGAAATAATTGGATGAATAAAAAAATTCCAATGACTGACAAAATTAGAAGAGGCCGATGAGCCGAGTCCAATAATTTGGCAATTAAAGGAATTTGTTGAATTCAATTATTTCCAAATCGGACTGACATGTATTCCTATTGCAGATTAATTATATCATCCCGAACTAATATACTAGACTGCTTCCATAATTCATAGTTTTCCCTCGAAAGAATGCGAATAGAAACGTTCCAAATTAATCTTTAATTTAAACAGGAAAAATACTTTTGAAAATAATTCAACAGTTGCTTACATGGGATTAAACAGTGATGATACAATTAGTATAGGAAATCGCACGATCTCGAGTACAATTTGGAAATTAATAGACACGAGTAATTGTTTAGAAAGTTCTTGTAATTCGGTACTCCTACAGAGTACAATTAACGCTAGCTATAATTAACGCTATAATTAATCAGTGTCGAGTAATTTTGTTGAGTGTACTATAATCATTGTAATGCAATTTATTTTCCACAAATATAACATATCACTTAGGTGGTAATTTATACTGAACACGTAGTGCATGTAAGTAGGTTTATGCCATTTTAGTTTTGGCTAATTTGTTTTAAAGAGGAAAATGGGCGCGGTATATGAAAAGAAGGTTCCACAGAGAGAACCAAAATAAAACCATTGTTTCTCTATTTATGTTGCCATCACCACTACCAAGCTTGGAATATGCCTGCTAGCTGACCTCCTTTCTTTTTAAATATCTATGTTATACTTTCTTACCAATGATTTCTTCATCCTTTCACTTAATTCTTCAAATCTGTTTGAAAGAGCCAGATGTTCTTCAGCAAGTTTTGTGCTTTGCTTGGAAACCAAAAACATGTGTTTTGACACATATTCTTGTAAATGTTTCTCGAAATCTTTTCTAAATATATCATTATTGCATCCTTGTTCTTTGAATGGGCATTGTAGTCTTGTATTACCACATTCTCTGGCCAAGTGGTTGTTTAATTCATATCTAGGATTTGAACCAAGAGGAACGTTAGACTGAACCGCATCCCTCATCCTTGAATGGACAATGGATGGCTGTTCTTCTACAGTTGTTTGTTAGATGTATTTGCTCATAAACATTAAAAAATATTAACGCAAAACAATTAACAAAAACAAATACTTTGTTCTCTGATTGACTCGAAGAGATAATCTATTACTGGATGGTCTGGTGGGGGGGTCTAGGGATTGGAGGATAAATAGACAGACAGAGAGAGAGAGAGAGAGTCCTTTATTTTACAACGGTTGTTCCATTCAATTGTTACATTGATTTTCAAGAAAGCCGTATAAGAAGTAAATAGAAGAGTAAATATAATATAGATATGAATAAATTAAGAGTATTAAAAATGAAAATAATAAAAATATAAATTTACTCTATTAGTTTTCTGAAATTACATAGAGAGCTCGAAGTCCTTGCACTCAATGGAAGATTATTCCATAGCTGGGCTCCGCTGTAAGACAGGCTACGCTTCAAAAATTCGGAATGAGGTAGAGACAGACAGACAGACAGACAGACAGACAGACAGACAGACAGACAGACAGACAGACAGACAGACAGACAGACAGACAGACAGACAGACAGACAGACAGACAGACAGACAGACAGACAGACAGACAGACAGACAGACAGACAGACAGACAGACAGACAGACAGACAGACAGAATGGGCATCATAACATCGTATAGTGGTTCTTGGGGGTATATCTAGCTAATCACCATGATGCTAAATCATTGATCCCCCTTTACCCCCTAGATAGGCAATGAATCATTACCAGTCCCTTAGATGATGCCTTTTTTGCTGCCCAATTTTCCTCATGGGTTTTCAAGATTTTGCTGCACTTTGCAGCTAAAGTATGGTAGGGAAAATGCATAGTCGTTGTTGCCTTTTAATACAATTTTTCATACAACTAACTGTCTGCGGGTTGTGTTTAAACAGAAACAACAACAACAAAACTACAACAACAAAAAAAAAAATCCCTAGCAAAATTATCGTAAAAAAAATTCTGATGCCGTTTTTGAACATCAATGATCCTACCTTCTCAGGTTTTGAATAAAGCCCTTGGAACATGTGCAGTCGTTGGGACATGGAACCATCTCTTCAGGACAGTCAAGATCTTTGTGAACCTGTAGCTCATGTCGGATCAGAATAGCCCTACATTTTTCACATTCCACCTTTTTATACTTGCATATCTTATCATGATCCTCCAGCTCTCTTCTCAGCTTGTTGGAGTTGCAGTTGACATTAGGACAATGTACTTGTTGTAATGAGCAAATTTCTCTGTGTGTATTGATGTTCTTCCTCTCCACACTTGTCCTGCAACCGTTAGGACATGACAGTCTTACTTCAGAACATTCATTTCTCTTGTGATTCGGCAGGTCACGTCTGATCAAAGTCACACCACATTGCTCATCACATTCCACTTTTTTATATCTGCATATCCTATCATGATCCTGTAGGTCTCTTCTCTGCATGGTGGTGTTGCAGTTGACATTGGGACAATGTACTTGTTGGAAAGGACAAGTTTCTATGTGTATTGCACGCATCCTTAACTTTCCAGTCCAGCCACACTTGTCTGTCGAAATAAAAACAATATTGAAAGAAGATAAATCATAATTTGAAGCATTCCAGTACCTCATCTTTTCACTTTGTTTTCATGTCAAACCTCTTGGATAATAGAGAATAAGAGAATAATATCATATGCCCTTGGCAGGATTTGAACCCACGTCTTCGGTATTCTAGTCCGATGTGTTAACCACTACACTACAAGGACCAACCACGCTGGTAACGCAGCCAGAATATGAAATGTAGGGTATTCGTGAGGATCCCAGAGCGATATTTTTTCTCTATGGATAAGTTGAACACCGTAAATATGTACGCAGATAATAGACATAGTAAAGTAGTAATAAATTATGCGTTCGGTGTGTATATAATGAAGTAGAGAGAATAAGAGAAAAATATCATATGCCCTTGGCAGGATTTGAACCCGTGGGAATAAATTATAATATATTTATGTTAATTTACAAGCATACTTTTTGGCCTCAGCTTCTATTTCTGAACGCAACTTGTTATACGTTACCGGAGAAAATGTCAAGTGATCTGAAATGGGAAGTTATTAGACCCCAATATCAATACAGACCTGTGCTCTTGGAAGGTGTTTGTTTATCGTCATCATCTTGGCGTTCCTGACAGTAAACTTCCAGATTATTTATGATTCCAAGGATGACAATATTTGATGCAAGGATACCATCGCTAATGACTCCGTTATCAATTGGACACATTTTGCTATTTTCTAACCATCTAATGATACACTCATAACAGAAAGTGTGCCCATTTTTACAATGCACAGGATCTCTGAATACATCATAACTATAAACAAAGAGAGTAGACATTGCCTTTTCAGTTGTAAATAATAATAAAAATATTAAAATTGATTAATATTAAAAAAAACTTTAGTTAAGATCTAGACTATGGAGCAAATATTTACATGCACAATCAAACGATTTAAAATAACATAAATTTAGGCACTCCGTAAACGCGGAGCTGCCATAGTGTTTTTGACACAACTAAACTAAAACTTAAACTGTATGGAGCTATTTTTATTATTCAAGATTAACATAATGTCCTTCTCCCATCTCCTTCTCCGTCCCCCTCCCTCCGTAATGAAGACCAGTAAAAAATGTAATCAAAACGCACTGCATTCTTTTCTTCGCAACTCTTTGTTTTCCACCTTACTACTCTTCCACTTTAGAAATTCTGACTAGTGTATTTTTGGATGAAATAAAAATGTCTTGCATTACACTTTTTATGCAAGACAATTTCACGTTTCATTTTGAATTAAATTGCTGGTTTAATAGTGTTACTCGATAAAACACGAAAGATAGCTAAGCTTAACATAATACAATATCAAGTTGACTGACATTTACTGAAATGTATGTCTTTCACTCGAACTCAAATCCGAATTTTGGAGATTCCCAAAAATGTTAAGGACAAAAAAAACAAACAAACCAACAAACAAGCAAACAAACAAACAAACCAACAAACTAACGAACGAACGAACGAACGAACGAACGAACGAACGGACGGACGGACGGACGGACGGACGGACGGACGGACGGACGGACGGACGGACGGACGGACGGACGGACGGACAAACGGACGGACGGACGGACGGACGGACAGACAGACAGACAGAGAGACAGTAAAAAGACAGACAAACAGACAAACAGACAGACCGGCAGACCGGCAGACCGGCAGACCGGCAGACCGGCAGACCGGCAGACCGGCAGACCGGCAGACCGGCAGACCGGCAGACCGGCAGACCGGCAGACCGGCAGACCGGCAGACCGGCAGACCGGCAGACCGGCAGACCGGCAGACAGACAGACCGGCAGACAGACAGACAACTACATCAAAACATAGGACGTTTAGATTATAAGGGGATATGGAAAGTCGTTCTCTCATGAAATACGCATGCAGTAAAAGAACCTCCGAATCCACTTTTAAACCATTTTAGTCAATCTCAGTATTTAATATGTTTACATATTTTATTAATTTTTGTTTATATTTGTTTGTTTTTGCTTTGCGATGACAAAAACAGATATATAACCTTCGATTGTAAAAGAAATGTCTCTTCCCTTGATGTGAAAAACATTGTGTGTAGTGCCTTTGCAAGTAGGTTGCTTTGAAATCAAACAGGAACTTGAATTATGAGATGTACACAAGGACGTAGCGCACTTAAGGACGGACGGTCCGTTTGAATTGACCTCTTCAAGTCATGGAAAATCAACTTGATGGGTTACCAATTTTTCTTAAGTATGGTGCTACACTATAACATTTAACTACGACGGATTATACATTTTTTAGTCTATAGAGAATACTGGGAATCCAAGTAAAAGCTTTTGTCGGTCAACTGCTCACAGACAGTTTTTTAAAACCAGTAAAGCACAACTCTAGTTTTTCAGAGAGAAATCCAAATTGCTTAACTGTTTTAAAATGCTGAATGTTAGGAGGTGAAAGTAGAGATTCTTTCAAAAGTAATAAAAAAAGATTTCTCATTTGCTTGAATTAGTTAAAGTGTATTATAAAAAATTATGAATAGATGTTTTAAAAAAAAGATCTAAGGCTGGAGGAAACGGAAAAAAAGTAGGAAAAAAAAACAACACTTTAATTAGATAATTAATTCCAAAATACAAAAGAAAAAAGCTAGTGCCTTCATGCCATACCCCGAGACATCCGCTGGGTTATCGTATGACATTGCGGGAAATTCCGAATGGACATGCGCAGTTGCGCGTGGCACTTAGAATATATTGACCAATATGGCCTTCGAAAAACTTATAGAAAATGTATGGCGATTAAACTTTGTGCTTATAATAACTGCTGGCAAAATAGAATTCGCAAGGCACCTTGCCTTCAGTCTAAATAACATCTTAGTAAGCTTCGTTTTAGTGGTGATATTGGTTCGCTAGAGCAAAAAATCGGTTCGGTTTTCGAAAATCTAGCTAGAGAACTCTTTATGCTGTTTATGACAGGAAGGATATAGCAGAATGTCGACATTGGCTACATTAACATAAGATTTCATAGCACATAATAGCATTGCCAAACTTTACCTTGCCTCCATTTCCAAAGAGAAAGACTTGCTTCGTAAATTCACCCTATTTTTTGTTTATTTGAAATTGTTTTTGGCTCGGTTTTGAACTTCCAATTCCATGTTAAATGAGGTTTCATTGTGAGGCCAATGGAGCGTACGCGGGCTATAGAAAGCTGAAAAGAAAACCGATTTCTGTGTATGTTTTTGCTCTGAGCAGCCATTTCTTCTACAATGTTTAACCAGGTGTTAAAAACTAGTTGAAAGAGACTAAAAACGAGTACCAGGGTAGATAGCGAGCTGTGTTTTAAAATTTTAGCGCGAAATTCACGTATACACTCGAAAGTTATTTCTTCCTCCTCTTGCCACGTTGCTTCAAATGGGGAGAAACCTTTCCACAGGACAAAATACTCGGTTTTCTGTAGAAAATATTTAAACAAATTGAAATATAGCGCTCGATTCTAGGCATTGTCAAAGTTAACAAAATTTACCCCGTCTTTAGTCCTACGCGAGGAGATCAGTCTTTTCACCTCCCACATACGACTTCCTTTAACCCTGCTTTAAGGATTTTTTGGGGGGACCAAAAAGTCCGCCGTGGAAATAGAATTAAGTAATTTATAATATCCTTTTTCTCTTCCTCGCTTCGCAGACACAATATTTGTTTTTTGCATACCAATTGGTAGTGACCAATTAGAAAAGCAATAGCACAATTGATATGATTGACAGCATAATAATTTGCATTAATAAGCTCCTCCCATTTTGATTCGGAATTTCTCGCAATGAACTTCGGACATGACGGCGATTAAGTCTCTTTGCCCTTGCGTGTACGGATTAAGCAGGATAGTGTTCTAGCCGAAGCATCAGAGGAGAGACTAGCCGGCCCCCAGACATATCTACAGCTAATCTTTTGCACTCTGCCACGCACTGGCACGTTGAGTTGAAGTGGAAAATAATCTAGTCAGTCAATCTGGTGCATTGTTTTCATGGCTATTGTTGTGCAAATTTTCTAGTGGTCCAGTTTAAAAAAAAGATTGGGCTTCAAGGAAACTGAGTCGAGCCCGGTTGAACGAGATTACTACTTGGATGGGTGACCAAAATACTATAGCTAGTCCAGCTTTTATCTTTTCTCTGCTATTTCTTGTTTTTGTTTTCGTTTCGTTTCGTTTCGTTTTCGTTTCGTTTTCGTTTCGTTTCGTTTTCGTTTCGTTTCGTTCCGTTTATTATGTATTTGCTTTATTTCCCGTCGTATATCCAGTTTATGTTTATTTAATTTGTGCAGATGGAGTTTTGCTGGTAGTTATATATTTTTAAAAGTAATTTCCGTCATAAACTTACGATTGTCATTTTCTTTTGATTGCGTTTTTGAAAACACCAGAAAAACCTATGAAAACCTATTAGTATGCTTACTATTGTCTCAGCCTCCATAATTCACAACTGAAGCATACATTGTTTTAGGTTAACAGCCAGTCACGTCATACATTTTGATGGCAGCCAGTATGTCATGGTAAACACTCTTGTTTCCGCTTTGAGAACTTTAAACCGTTGAAAATATATTTATTATTAATAAAAGTCGATAATGTTGCTAAAATACTCGTGAAAATAATTATGAATTATGAATGTTTTCATTTGCTTTCTTCTTAGTATGTTACCATCTCCCGTTTGAACTAACTATTCCTTTTTTAAGACAAACTTATACATAAATAATAAAGTATTATTGATATTTCATTTTAATCTCCAAAGGCATTCCAAATGTTGTAAAACTTGTCTACTCATGTTGAGGACATTAATTATTAAATACAAATAAGGATAAACGCTTAATCGAATAAAAAAGGCAATATTATTTAACATAGCAATCGGCTTATCAATAAAAGTATAAAACTGTGACATGAGGAAATAGTATGCTTCATGCAAACGAGCAAGTTAAACTGAATAGATGTTTAACAAACTTACCATATTGGACACATGAGATCTTCTTCAGGCTCTTCAACAAATAGATTAACCCCGTAGCCCATAGTTATGATTTTGGTTTCTAATATTTCAGTTAGAAACGATATCAACGAGCAGTACCGATGGAACTGGTATTGAAATAAACTGACTGGAAGCCATCAATCATCACTCTCAAAGATAATTTATTCATATGCATGAAGATCAAAAGCGAGGGATGGGGACTTGAATACCATTAATTCCTTATTTGAACCAATAAAAAATGAGAAGGAAATCACTTTTTTTTAAACGAAGCTGTATGTACCATAATTAGTTGCCTGTTTAAAGCTTTTTGACTTAGAACTTTGAACGTTTGACTCAGTTCCTGTGTCCAAGATGCTAGAAAAATATAATGAGATATTATGAGACTTTGCTTGTGAGTGTAACGTTGTAATTCTTTGGAGTTTGGATTTAAAAAAAATCTGACTAGAGTCTATAAAACCAAATTGAGGAGTCTTTATTTCTACGACAGTTGCCTAATGTAAATACGGAAATGCTCGATGTCAAGACGTGAATCTTGGGAACGGCAACTTGACTCAAAATTTAATACTAGTTCTTTTTAATCTATAATTTCAATGATCTTAATCTATAATTTCAATGATCTTATTGATCTTATCAACTTAAATAGTCGCTACTTAGATTAACTTATGTGTAGGAAATATTCTTTTATGATTAAATTGATTCAAATATTTCGAATAATAATAGGCGTATACTATAACTGAAATGCTTAAACTCTAAATAATGTTCATTTTACTGTCCTTCTCGCTTGTCCTTTTTCGTGTTATTCTGTATTTCTTTCTTCTTCTTGTGCCTTGTTCCAAACTGGTCCTTCTCTGCTGTTTTAGTCGATCCTTCTCTGTTGTTTTGTTCCTTCGCTGCTCTAGCCTTCACCTCTCAAGTCAAGTGATTTTCTTCTCTCTCTTAATTTGACTTACTTATATTTATAGTATAGATATTCTTTCATTTGGTGTTGTAACTTTTCCACCAATGCTTTAAGTTGGATTTTCTTGGCCAAATTCACTTTTATCCTGAAAATTTTAGTGAAACACAAAAGAACTAACCTAGATGTTTGATAAGTAATGTACAGTATTCGTGTCCGTTTGTATCCGATATATATATATATCTCGGCTACAACACGGCCACTCATACTGTATATATTACATACACACTCGATGGCAGAAATGTTGTAGCATTCATTTAATAGTCATCATTATTCAACCTATGCAAGGCTAAAATTGCTCTCTAAACGAAAACAAATATTTCGTCATAATCGCGTGTTATAAAGTCCTATTTCATTAAAAACTGCATTAAACATTAATTTAATCTTTATGTGACTTATGTGTAAAGAGTATTTGCAATCGAATAAAACCCGTTTATGCACTAGCGTTCCAAGGGTGAAAGGTAGCGTTCAAGCTTGAGGGGGTCCAGCCACCTTATTAACTCAGTCAAATCTCAGTCGATGAACAGGCTGAATATAATTTCTAGATAAACAGAGGTTTTTCTAACTTAAGAGAGTCATATTCTTCCACCTCTCCTCTGATAACTTGGTGATTCTTTGTGGTTTCTTTTTCTTTTATTTCTCTCTCTCTCTCTCTCTTTTGGCAAAGCTATTAAAAGCTCTGCAGTTTTTTGCAAAACAAGTTCTCTCACGTGAGTGAAAATTTTGAATATTAAGCATCATTGCACTAAAGCCGTTTGTTTTAATCAAAATTGCATGGGGTTGATATTGAAAATAACGCCGACTGTCGAGTCCTAGGCAGAGTGAAAATCCTTTTTCTGGTCGGAACAAGAGGAGTTTGTTTTGAAATTAAAGGTAACAGCTTATCTTTAAACTGAAACGCCAGCCAACGCTTTGGTACTTTTAATCCCGCCTTGAATCCCGCTTTGAATCCCGCGAGTCCATTACCCATAATACACCCGATATACTACTCTTCCCAGTAGACCGAGATAGTTGTGATTTTTATCGCCTTTGTAGCGTCTGTTATGTTATCCGCAAGTACATTTCAAATCGACCCCGTGATGCCAATGTTGTACCACGAGGACAAGTTTCTTACACCACGTGATTGAAATTTGACTGAATTTTGATCACGTGGTGTAAAAAACTTGTCCTCGTGGTACAACATTGGCATCACGGGGTCGATTTGAAATGTACTTGCGGCCACACTCATCAGGCAGCTACAATGAATGACCGTTGGTAGGATATATAACTAGCATTTTAAAATATATTTGTTTTAAATTACAATTGAGCGACATTATGGTCTAAATTTCTTAAGTGCGTATCTATCACGATATATTACAGATATATTACAGATATATTACAGATATATTACAGATATATTACAGATATATTACAGATATATTACAGATATATTACAGATATATTACAGATATATTACAGATATATTACAGATATATTACAGATATATAACAGATATATTACAGATATATTACAGATATATTACAGATATATTACAGATATATTACAGATATATACAGATATATTACAGATATATTACAGATATATTACAGATATATTACAGATATATTACAGATATATTACAGATATATTACAGATATATTACAGATATATTACAGATATATTACAGATATATTATATTACAGATATATTACAGATATATTACAGATATATTACAGATATATTACAGATATATTACAGATATATTACAGATATATTACAGATATATTACAGATATATTACAGATATATTACAGATATATTACAGATTTGTCGAAAGTAAAACGATGAACCAATATACGAACGTCTAAAATTTAATTTGATATACAATGCTCCTACAAAGTTGAGCATTCTATGAGAAAATCTTTTTAAATAATTATATATGTTTGTTATGTTGAAAGTTACTAGTTTCCCCACAGGAAGACAAAACTAGGTCCTTGTGCTTTTTAGAAAGAAATGTATGTCGAACTATAATTTCGTTAGAATATCTAAAGTAAGTTTTGCCGTTAGCTTACCATTTTGGGCGTGTGCTTTCCTGCCGTCCTCTTTACGCAATCCCGAGCAAATCCAACGAGATTTAGCTCTTTGCGGGCCTGCTTATTTAGCAGTATATTCCTTTCAATAATTTACAAGTTTGGAGGACTTCATGCGGTTTTCCATTAATACACAATAATGGCTTTAACAGTGTATGCTGTGTCCTTGCAGTTTATGCTTTTAAACGAATTAGGCAACACGGCAGTCGATACCGGGATAATACCATGATCACCTCGGGATCCATTGTTTTTGGAGGGACATTTAATCACTAACATCCATATGCATGAGGGATATTTAGAAACTAAATATCCCTCATGTTATTCATGAGAGGTTGTGCCTCATGTAACATAATCATCGGGACACCGAGTCTAAAATGACCCGATTCGAAATCTGATGCATTTTTAATGAGGATGTATACCACCCTGCCACAGGCTTTATTCAATGTGGGATAGAGAAATTGGTCTTGGACTTGGCGCTACAATGGACTAAAATTACCAACTTGCTACAATCTAATGTTTTACACAAATGTTAATTTTTTCGGCCCAAGGGCAGCCTTCACGCATGCGCAAAGCCATTTTGTAACAAAAAGCAAGAAGTTCACGTTTATTCAACCACTTTATTGATTTTTCACACGTCTTTTATAGAACTGATTGTAATAATAAATGTTTAATTTTTCCAATTGAACGTTACCTGTTAATAGTAGTTTATCTGTGGGATATCGATCTCCGTTATTGGTGGTATCGATACAAACTCCTTGTTCTCAGGCTCAAAGTCCTGAAATTCATTGTCTCTTGCTTGAGCCCATTGTTTGTATACATAAGTACTCCATGCAGTGTGTCTTTTAGTGTTCTCTGGAACTGTAGGTCCTCTAACACTCTCGACTTCAGCCTCTTTTAAGAAGCTAAAACGACCCTCCGCCATTCTGGTCAAGTTGCAGTAAAGCAAAACTTTATTATTTAATTTATGTTTTCTGTGTTGACAAAAAGACATTCCAATGAGAGTTCTTAAACAAATTATTATGTCATTGAAGAAGTTTTAAGAAAACATTTTAAATTTTAATTAGCATTTTGCTAACCAAACACTCTCTTACTTGTGCTTCGAAGAGTAATCATTCAGTCAAAGTTCTTTAAACAATGAATTTTGAATTAGTAGGCTAGAATTAAGTAGGCCTTAGTATGCTGCCAATTTGCCAAATATTTTCCCAATGTTTACACGGATAAAACAAAAACATGAGGTACAAAGTTTTATATCAGTCTCCCTTGAGACGATAAATCAGATAGATGGATTAGACAGTTGATAGCAACTTATTAGTGTTCAAGTTCACTAAGTTTTTGACGATTTGTTTTCTTTAATTTCCTCGGAAATCATGGTATTACGAACTAATACCATGCCATTTTCGGGATATTAGTATAGGAAATCGCACGATCTCGAGTACAATTTTGAAATTAATAGACACGAGTAATGTTTTCAAAGTTTTGGTAATTGCACGAGCCTATAGGCGAGTGCAATTAAAGAACTTCCAAAACATTACGAGTGTGTACTTATTCCAAATTGTACGAAAAGATCGTGCGATTTTTTGTTTATAGTTCACTGAACAAAATTTCAGTAAAAAATGCGAAGCGACGCCGTTCATCTTTGTCTTTTTGGCGGCCAATTTTCAGTCCATCGCGCAACTTAAATGCATAAAAAAGGTTATTTCTTACCGCTTTTAAAATATCATTTATATGCTTTTAAGTACGAAATGATAAGAAATAATTATTTTGACATTGTTTTGGCCGTGTTGCCATAGCGACTTAACACGGTGCTCCTACGGAGTACAATTAACGCTATAGTTGTACTCCTCTCGACCAATCAGAGTCGAGTAATTTTGTTGAGCGTACTATGAGTGATTAAATGTCCTCTCTGCCTCGGGAGGTATATTAAAAGTCCCGAGGCCGTAGGCCGAGTCCCTTCCACTAAACCTCCCTCTACTTCGGGGACATTTAATCACTAATATCCCTCATTGCCATGGTATTACTTATAACAAATCGACAATTTATTGCCAGAGACTACTTGAGTACACGGCTAAATCATGTGGATTCTTTCTTTTTCTGTAAACAAAACCCTGTTGGCAGCAGGAGTAGACTGAGATGGATTTTAAAATACGAGACTGCATTATATACAAGGCCATGTTCATCTCGTAGTCATCTAGAGAACTATGTCTACATTAAGACTATTTTTTTAAATTTCTGATCAAATTTCATTCTGCATGTTTTGACAGTTTAAAAATGTATCAAGATAACTAGTGATCTTCCTCTGTTTGGTTACCCAAATTACTATTGATCTCGATTTGTACTCTGATTGGTTATCTGGACCACAAGTGATCTTTCTCTGCATTCTGATTGGTTACCCAGATCGCTAGTGATCTTAATTTGTACTCTGATTAGTCATCTGGATCACTAGTGATCTTGGCTGCACTCTCTGATCGGGTACTTTGTACACTGATTGGTTATCCAGTTCCCATTTGAATTTCCATTGAACTAAGAACTACTAACAGCAATCTACCACCCTTGCAAATGTAAGACTGAAAGCTTGGACTGACATAGCCCAAGACACAGGGATCCCATAGAACATACTTCCAAGTGATCAATAATTGCGTTACGAGCTCTTTATGTAAACAAAAGCGATCAAGCAAAAAGGTCAACTACAGGAAAGAATTCGGATCCGCATAATTAATTCTTGATCAGTCAGGATTCACTACTGACGACACTATCAGAAAATATTTCAGAGAGACCTGCTCATCCAAAAACGTGTTTTGATTTTCATATATCCAAATATTTTTAAGTATGAATGTTGGTGAGGTACTTATCATTTCTCGTTATATTCTTGGTTTCATCGGTGGATTTTTTTTACTTCCTTACGTAGGTTAGTGTATTAGTAAAATCTGATTTACTCACGATAGAAGTTGTATGTACTATTGTGATTGGAGACACATTTTTGGTTCCTGCTTTCTACAATTTAAAGTTTCAAATATTTAAATGTGTTTGAAGTTATTTTTTGATCAGAAAATATATCTAGATTATTAAAATAATAACACTGATAATTAATTAGTCTAATTCATATTTAAATGAAAACAATGTCGTCCAATAGCTTCGATAATAGTGCTAGTGCAGTCATCTGATGTAGCAAACTTGCTACGAGTTTCAAGACGAGACGATGCTATCCAACCGATTATTATTCATACCTATTTAAACATGTCTCGGGAGATTCAACTCTCATCAGCAATACTGATTACAAGCACTGATCTATATATGTATGATCCGCGTTAAGAATAGGAATAAATGAGCACAAATAAAAAGGCTATAGTGTTCATAGGAGATCGGAAATGGGCGATATGAGACCAAACTGAATTTTTGTGTTTGTATGTTTTCTGGCTAAAACATTAAAAAAATCACATTTCTATTTAAAAGATAATACTTCACATTCCATTTTCAAAGGAAACTACGTTACTTTGCTGTGTTTATATTTCTTTTTGCATCCTCTTACTCAGGTCCCGTCCACACTATGCAGCATAAATTTGAACCCGAATTTTTATTTATTCGGTTAGGCGAATCCGGAACCATTCTTCACACACCGAAATCGATTTTTTTTTGAATACGGTCTCCAGAGTGGAACAATTTGAAAACGCCGGCTAGCCGTATAAGTGTGGAAGGAGAACATTTTGTACCCGAAATTTTTTCGAAAATGATGACGTCATGATTGTCAATGGAACATAGCAGGAAGGCTAAAAAATTCAGGATTTTCCGAGGGGGGGGGGGGGGGGGGGGTTTGGTCCCCGAAACAAAAAAATCTGCCGTTTGATTTGCGCCCTCAAAGCATTTCTTTTTCTTATTTTATTATCACTTACTTTAATTTTGATACAATCTCTTATTATCTTTATGAATATCAACTATATTTCAATCATGGGTCCGCTTTTAATTGGACTTTAGTGTTTTGGGTCTTCCACTAACCGGATTATACAGATAACTTAACCCGTGGATAGCACTTCGAATAAGGAAATAGATATTGATACAAGCTAAGTTTTGAAAAAAACGTTCCTTTTTCAGACACTTTAGCTCGCTTTACTAATTTCCCTCCCAGTGTGTTGTACGTATCTAGTGGAGGAACAGCCAGGTTTGTGTGGGCCTATTATGTGGACAACAGATTGTGGGAATTTCAAAGTGAATCACCAACATGGTCGTTCCTCATCAACCAGACAACAAACATTGAGAGTATAATCGGTGTTGATGACAGGGAAACCAATAACTGGGGTTTTGTCATCAAAACGGCAACTTGTCCACCAAGATTACTGGATCGAGTAAGCAGAGAGTCCACAGCTACTCTGGTCATTTATGGGGTGACTAATGCTGATAATGGGATATATAAATGTAGTCTGCAGCTTAAAGCAGGCAACCCTATTGGACACCAAGTACAACTAGTAGTCACAGGTAAATTTAAGAAATTGACATCAGATTTTTATGTTTCTGTCCTCTTATTGACGATAATTGCCTCATCACATTGTCAAAGTAGTGTGGATCCACCAGGCGTAGCCGTAAAGGAAAGAGCGCGAGGTCGTTGACGTCAGCTTTATCTGTCTGTCCTCTTATGATTATAAAAAAATAACAAATCAGCGCGCGAGAAAATTGTCAGTTATTGCAAACAAGCTAATTAACAGAATAGGACAATCAGCTTCATATACATATCCTGGGCTGTAATAAATACAACAATTGGTAAATTCAAAATGTAAGTTTTATTTAAAGAATAGATATAATCCTAATAATTATAATCAGATAAAGACAATATATATATTTATCATGCAAATGATTATACTCTCTACTGTTCATTGCGGCTGGTCTCTCTAAATTGTAGGCCCTTTGGTAGTGGTGCTAGATGATCAAAACCATGGATCCTTCCCTAACAGCACCGTAGAAAGCTATCCTGGCAAAGCGCTACAAGTTTGGGCAGTTTTTTGTCCATTCCGCGTTAACCTGCCACAATTTATATCAAAGTTTCCCCAGTAACCATCAAGACCTGATTTTGTCGTATTATTTATTATAAGCGGTTGTGTACATAATAGCAGAAAATGATAAACATTATGTATGGTTATTTCTATTTTAGTGCGCTCGACATTTCTATCTAGTCACCCAAACAACACATATCATATTATCGAGGGAGGGGATTTAAAGATAAACTGCGCAGCTACTGGTTCACCAACACCAAACATCACATGGGTGAATATTACAGATGGTAGTGTTCTTACCAAGAGCCAAGGATTAGGAAGTGCTGCACTGCATATAGATAACATTAGACGATACAATGCTGGAATATATGAGTGCCAGGCCAAGAACAACCCAAACGAGGTTGCAACCACTACAAGGACAAGTGTAACAGTCTATTGTGAGTATATGCCAAGTGGATGTGTATTTAGGCCTTGCGTCCACACGTATCCGCAAATTCAGTGTATCCGCAAATTTTACGAAAACGGATACGTGTGGACGGTGAAAACGATTCGAATATGCTGCGTGTGGACGCGAACATTTTCCTATCCGCAAAAATGTTTTCCGTAAAAGATTTCCGGACACGTGTGGACGAGGCCTTATTTTTTAGAAATTGTTAAATTACAATTATTTTACATTGACGATCATGCAAAACCAAGCGTGAAAACCTGTAACTAACTAGCATTTTCCATATTTATCACTTCGTTTTAAGATAAGCCAGTCATTAGCACATTTATTTACACAAAGAGTCGGCATTCTTGGAGTGGTAACATGATGACACTCAAGTGCATTGTAGATGGATTTCCCCAACCACACGTCAAGTGGTACAAACCCAGTGGTCAACAAATATCATGTGGTGTTAAGATTTTAACTGGAGGTAGTCAAGTGACAGTAAGAACAACAGAGTGCGGGGAAGACTATGGATTGTACAAATGTCAAGCTATAAATATTGCTGGCAAAGTTGAGCACTTTATTAAGATGGCACAGTTATGTAAGTGTGAAAATGTGTGAAAATTATTAGGGAACGTATTTTATAAATGAATGTTTAAAGTAGTGGAAGTATAAACATTTATAACTGAAAGACGCCGAGGTGACGCAACTTGAACTAAAAACATTTTCACCATTCGCCATTCAAACTATTCACTTCAGGTAGAATCAATACTCAAAATGTTGAGTTTGTTAAGGGGTAAGGTGCATTTCAAGGCTTGTGCATTTCATTTTAATTGTATATTAGTCCCACCAGGCCCTCCCGAATTCACGATACTAGACCATGATATCCGAGCATCATCAATGAATGTAAGATGGACCAAACCTGGTTATGATGGTGGAAGTCCTGTTATTGGTTACAAAGTACAAATCAACACAATCCCACAACAAGAAAAGAGAACAACAAGCACTCATACCTATTTCTATGGCCTGATAAAGAACACCATTTACACTATTAAAGTTGTCGCGATAAATGTCGTCGGTTCTGGGAATATATCTGAAGTCACTATAACAACAAAAAAGCAAGGTGTGTATCTTCTTATAATTGAATTGTATATCAAGAATCAGTGTTTGATTGAGTATATAATTTGTATTGTCATTGGCAGGTAACTCTAATTTAGTCGTTTAATCTGTTCGAAAAAAGCTTCTGATTCGAGAACTCATCAACTAATATGTTTCTTTTGAAGGTAGACCAACCGTCCCAAAGCTGATGGTTGTGTTATACACAAGCTTAGACTCCAAACTATCAGTGGTACTGCGGTGGACAATGCCTAATGACAATGGGGGAAACATAACAAAATATACTATTTACATGAAAGAGGTCCAAAGTCAATGGGAAAAAATTGCTGACATAATTAATCCACCTCGACTGCAACATACAGCGACGAATAATATCGTTGATGGAAAGTCATACGTGTTTATGGTTACTGCATGGAACAAGTATGGAGAAAGTGCGAGGGATGACGCAAGTGTCAAGGCTGTAAATACTACAATGGATAGAGCAATAATGGAAACTGGTGAGCATAATTAATGAAAGAATAGAGTATATTTGAAGTGTGAATGCGGTGCACTTGGCTTGGTAAATAGTGTCCATGCATGACAATAACAACATTTGATGATGATGATTATTGTTGTTGTATAACGTTTGACGAAAGCTGCATAAAACCGATAATTTTTATTAATTTTAACATGAATTTTATTTCAGGCACTAGAATAGATGGCAATAAAATTGAAAAATCCAAATATGGTAAGAATGCTTATGAGGATAAAAAAAAACTAATGTGGAAATGTAACAAAGGGATTCAAAATGAACTAAAAAAACTAAAAAAAGCAATGAAAACTACAATAGAAAAAAGGGAAAAACAAGCAAGAAACAAGAAACAGAAAATAAAAACACAAAACAGCGAGAGAAAACAGTACGGAATTGTGAACAAAACAGCGCAAAAAATATAAGAAAAAGAAATGAAAAAAAAAAGGAAAAGGAAAAGAAAAGAGGAAGAACTGAAAAACATAACAAATAAAAAGAAAAGAAAATGATTAAAGAAAATACCAAAAAAGAAAGAAAAAAGTGATGCCAAACGACATAATATGTCAGTATTTTCGTATTCTTTTCAACAGACACAATTGTTGGGGTAATCACGTCTCTCCTTGTTCTCTCTCTTTGTCTTAATGTACTGCTATTTGGGTTCTTATGGAGAAAGACCAATAAAAGATGTGAGTTATTGTGTTGCAATACTTTATTGAATTAATTGGTCTTAAACTCAAAGCCTTTACCATTGCAATGTCATAATCATTTGCTATAAAAACGAGTTAAGGTACCGTATGAGCTATGCAACCGATGTTAAAATACCTAATAACGAACTAACTATTTATCTATTGGCTATAAATTTTTCAAATTTGAACCATGAGAATTACTTTTTGATCAATCTAGTTTTTAAGAGTGCGAGTTTTATCATTTTTGATCGCTCTTTTTCAAGAATATTTTGGAACGGAGGATTTCAATCGATTTTGCTGAAACTCTGCTGATATGACAATCAATATCTCATCTCAAAAACTTGAAAGAGGTAAAACTCACGCCAATCAATTTTGAACAAATACTTATCGAAAGACACCGTTTTGGAGATCAAACTGCGCTATTTACGATGACGTCAGTTGTTTACAAGTCAAAAAACCTCACGTCATCAGTCGGGAAGATCCCTTGGTATTTTAAAGGGTGGTTGGTAGCGCTTTTTTGAGTATTACTTTGTCGTACTCTTTTTACAGTAACAAATAAACAAGACAATAAAACAAGGTATGTTAACAATATTAGGCCAAGGGCATAACATAGGTTATGTGGAAGGTTGAACCAATGTTGATCTTAATTCACTCGCCCATGGTTATTACAATCTTAATTGGACCTGAAATTGCACGGGGGAACGTACGGACATTTGTTTGTCTTTTCCGGATTAATGCATATCCTTGCAATGGCGAAATAAAGCGCTCAGCCACAATTAAAACGGCCATTTCTTTGGAATGCAGTACTACAAAACAGAAAACGAAGAATAGCATTGAACTCTTGTTGCCTGTTCTTCATTCATTTTTATTTTTTTTGGTCTCTCTCGCGGCATTCACAATACGCAATGCTTTTGTCCGCCGTCCAGCCTGGCTCATTATCGTTGCTCTCGGATACAACACATTTATTGTAGGTCGGAATCTCACAAACCAGACAAATGATTCGAGAGTCTCGTCTCGTGGCAACGATTTTGTTAACGCGAACATGTTCAGTTTGAGTATTTTTGAATTGATTTTTGTACCCAGAGCTCCTGGGTCTCGTTCATCACTATGCATATTTGTATAGCGCATGCTCGCCAGGGGAGAGGGGGAGGGAGAGGGGGGGGGGGGTTCGACTAAATAGGTTCGACTAAATTAAGGTCATGGTTAGTTCGACGTTTGCCCTGGGCCTAAGCAAAATAGATAAGACCCATTTTACCTCATGACTGTTTATTTCGATTATAATACCCAAAAGTTTAAACGTACCCGAAACTATTACTTTGGGAAACATATACCTTGTTATAGTTGAAATGAGAGTATATGGACCGCGTGGCACTAATGAAATAGTTGAAGATATAGAAGTAAGTTATAGTGCTTGGGAACAAGGTTATTCCGGGCGAAAGCCCTTGGAATTAACATCTATTTCACCCCGGACTGCTCTCAGTCTGAACTCTAGCTCAGCTGGAAGGGCATCGGTAGTACAATTCCGAAGGTCGTGGGTTCGAATCCCAGCGAGTTCGGAAATTAATTTATCCGAATTTAATTCCAAGGGCTTTCGCCCGGAATAACCTCGTTCCCAAGCACTATAACTTACTTCTATATCTTCAACTATAGTTGAAATGGAAAAGCAATACGTTCAATATATAAAATTACTGGCTGATTGTATACTGAATTAGTTTTCGTTTTATCAATCAGGACAACAAGAAAAGGACAAAGTTACGAGGTATCTATGATTTTGATCATAATAAGATAGCAAATCGAGGTAACGACTAATAAGTTGTTGATAATCTGATTGGTGTTTTGCCAAGTTTGATATTGTAAATTTAGCTACTTCTCTGATTGTTTTTTTAAATATAAATTTAGTCATTTTCTGTAAATGAATGTGGGAAGAAAGGTGGCAAACAAGAGGTACAGATGAGTGCAAAATAGAAATGGTGCATATTGTATATGTTTCACGCCCTCCCAGTAAATAAACAGAGCTAAAACGGAAAATAAAAAACGACCTTGGTTTTTGGTTTAAATTGTTTCAATAAAAAGAGAAAACAAACTATCTGGATAACGACACAATTGCAAACACGGTCACAACAGGCCACTTATGAACACATATCTACTGAGAATTTAGAAACTTTCCTTTTATTCTAATTGCAAAGGCAGTTATTCAAGAAAATCTGTTAGCCGGAACTGACGAGATAATTTCGCGCCATTTCAGCCTGGATGTTGTCTACTGGCTCCAATATATAGGAAGTGGGCGAATGTACCAATACGATATATACCACCATTTCATCATCTTCGATCACCATCATCATCACCACCATCATCACCACCATCATTATCATCATCTCCATCACCATCTTTATCACAGTCATCAATATAATGATAATTATTACTATTGTTTTATTTTTTCTTCTAGATTTACATTATATCATTATACTTACAGAGTACAATAATTCCTGTATATGTTTTCAGGATCCATATGTTTATGAATTGTTTTCTTTTATATAATTTCTGCTATTCTATCCTGTCTACTTGTCTGATCTCATAACTGTGTATAAACCTAAAAGAACTCTCCGCTCATCCAAGGAACTGCTTCTTGTTACTTGTACGTACAATCTTAAATCTTATGGTTATCGTTGTTTTTCTGTGTCTGCTCCTGTTCTATGGAATTCACTACCGTCTCCTCTTAGAAACATTTCATGTCTAAAAACTTTTAAGAAAGACCTTAAGACTCATTTGTTTAAACTAGCTTTTGAATTATAATTTATATATATTTTACAGCGCTTAGAGCCGACTTGTATAGGCGCTATATAAATCATATTATATTATTATTATATATTATATATTCTCTTTCCTGTGATGATATTTATTGATCCATTTCTATTTGATAGAATAATATTGAGATGAGAGGCAGTATATTACCACAGGTAAATAAACCAGTTCCTGAATACGAAGCCGTTCAACAAGCGACTCGGATCGTGAGTGCCCCCGGAACTGTTTTTTCTTCTTCCGGCGATGCAAGTCAATATCAAGAGCTCAATCTCCTAGCACCAGAAAGCCCACCAGAGGGCTTGGGTCCGACGTACGAGCCTCTTCGTGCAAAGTCCAAGGACTTGGAATCTGTAGCTCAACATGAACAGCATCCGTACGAATCCCTTGACCTTAAAAACAAAACCCCTGCCAATTATCAGTCACTGCAGACTATCAATATATAGTGTGCAATGTTTGACTATTGCAACTATATTTCCCGTAAGAGTGTTTAGCAACTATTTGCTAAAGATTGTTTTAGCATATCCAATCATGTAATAATTAAAGGTTAACCTGTTTCATTTTGCTGCAGCATTGTGTTACTTTCCAAATTAAAAGAACTTTATGTAAATATCACCATCAACGCCTCTTTCGATGACAGTAGAAAAAAATGTCTTAGGCCCCGTCCACACTATGTCGGATAAATTTGAATCCGAATTTTTATTTATTCGGTGCCATTTCGAAAATTCGTTTTCGTGAAAAATTGAGTTCCGGATTCGCCCGGACTAGTGTGGACGGTAGGCCTAACCGAATAAATAAAAATTCTGATATCAACTTATCCGGTAAATTTATCCAAATCAAATTAAATACAATATGGCAACGATGGAAACCCTTGGGACTGTATCTCCGAAAACGGCTCACCATCCCCCTGCAAAGTAAGACAACAATTGAAATATTCCTTTGCATTAAATAAATGTGAGGTTATCCGGCATTTTTCGATTGCACGTTACGTCATCGCGGCTATGTTGGTGCCATTTAACAAAAGATTCCTCATTAGCACCCATTGTTGACGGCATCACAATGTCCGCCATGCTTTTGTCTTTTGATTCTATTGGGAATCCTTGCAACCCATGTTGGATAGCAAGAGACAATTGCTATCTTTTATGTAAGAAATATATTATTAAATGAAGTTATTATTATTATTATCATTATTATTATTATTATTATTATTATTATTATTATTCCCTGTCCAAACTAAATGGCTTATGGTCATCGGCATATCCACCCTTCCTAAGAACATCTACAACTTCACCGTACGCTACATAAATAACACTCTCCCAACCAGGAAAAACCTCGTAAAATGGGGTATCTCGCAATCACCAGATTGTTCATTTTGTCTTTCATCCAAATCTCTTTACTAACCTTTCCTTTTGTCTTTTGATTGTTTGTTTTTGTTTCCTTGCCTACCTTGCTCTCATTGGTTTCTTTTGTCTTATTCTATCATATATACACTCCTTTCTACCACTTCTTTCTCTTTTACTCCGACGAAGGACTAGCGTCCGAAACGTCAGTAAGTTTTTTCATCTTTTCACGGTGTATAATTTACCTTTTCATCATTACTGTTTCATTAGAAACACCGACGCAGCTCACACTAGTTTTAGCTAGTTATATCCTTCTTTTACATATAGTAAGTGGATGTCAACACTACCTCGATCGCTTCACCTGGCGCTATAATTCTGTCCTCAACTTTATTGCTTCATCGCTCAAAACCATTGTCAATACTTCTCTCTATGCTGACCTTGATAATTATCACAGTCCTTCAATTACAAATGCCGATAGTTATCGCCCTGACTTGATTTAAAAAACATCTAGCACACTCTATGATTTGGGATTTACTGTTGGCTTTGAATCAAACCTTAAGAATAATGCTGATCGTAAGAAGAAAAAATAGAAAAAACTTATTAGTGATTTAAATAGTGATTATAGCCATGTAAAGTTTGTTAATCTTTCAATAAGTTCCCTCGGAGTATTTTCTAATGATTGTGCAACATTTATTGAAATGTTAGAAAATGTAGGTTTCGACAAAAACCAACGTAAATATGTAATAAGGAAAATTATAAACATTGCTATTCGAACAACCTATTATATATTTTGCTGTAGAAATAAAATCTGGAATAACCCTGACTTGATGAAGTTTTAACTCTTTGGCACTACCCCTGACAACTTTGAAATGTGAAAATGAAATGTGTTGTTGCTTTTAGTATCTTTCATGTACTTAAATGCAAAAGATTTAAGTAGATTATCGTAAATTGCCTATATATAGCGAGGTTTACGATGGAATTTGGAAAACATAATAAAGTTTACATTTATCATTATTAAAAAGATATAACTAGCTAAAACTAGTGTGAGCTGCGTCGGTGTTTCTAATGAAACAGTAATGATGAAAAGGTAAATTATACACCGTGAAAAGATGAAAATTATTATTATTATTATTATTCCGGGACGGCTCATCGAGTTGAGGATCGACCTCATTGGGTGCCGCGAATTAAGTTCTCTTGAATTTTAATCTTCTTTTGCAAACATTTTTTATAGATGAACCTTCACTTCATGTTTTATTTGAAGCTATGTGCTGGGATACCTGTGGTATACCAGCTGTGAAATGCCTTCGATTTTAACCAGAGGTCTTCAGGATCTTACCCAAGAGACCTTTGCGGGCATCTGCTATAGGGTTCACGTCTAAAGTCCAATCAATTATCATGTACCAGATGTCAATTAATGTCAATATGTTGTCAAGTGATTATGAAAGAGGGCAGCTAGCAGATTACTCCAGGTTTATGTCTACGCATGCTCTATTTTGTTGACGGCCGCAATATTCAAGACAGCCGAACTAGAAATATTAATGTATCAATTTTTTAGTTAGATTCAATAATAGGAAGGGTTTACAGTAAAAAATAAAGCTGACATTATTGATGCCTTTTTTAGGCAATAACAAAGATTGCACTGGAAGCTAGGCCGATTTTGTGCAGGGCCGAAATTATTTTCATATTCACTGTCTACTTTACTGTCTATCAGACCATCTTTTAGGTCCATTAAGCTTTTTTATCATTTCCTTTTCGACACTCAAATGTGTATGTATTAAAGATCTTTTATTTAGTCATTAGCAAGATATTTCGCTCTATGGAGCAGCTCCATTGCTCGATGACGTTGTCCACTCCGTCTTGCTCAGGCCCTGCTCAGGTGGAATGTAATCAAATATCATATGGGGAATATATCGCGGGACTCAGGATTTCGGGATTCTTCCGAACCCCTTTCGGACCTTCACGATCTTCACGGTCTTCACGGTCTTCACTTTTATTTTCATTCTTTTCGTTATTAAATCTTTGTTTTACGAGGGTAACATATTTAACCTATTAGTTACCTATCTTATGGCCCTCGAAAGCGAAAAGCAAAAACTCTAAAACTGGAAAAACTTACTCAAAAGGGAGTAGGGGAGGCTCCTATGCCCCGCTCCACACTAGTTAGGACCAGGTTCGGTATTTTTTATCTCGCCGGTTTGGGCAACTAACAATGGGTTAATTGCAGGTTGCTATTTATATACTCTCGCATATCATTAAATAATCTCCCCTGGGATTTATTGTCCAGTTTGAATAAGCTAGTGACTTTCAAATATGTCTCAGTTTGCATCAAACAATCAAGGTCCTTGGCGAATGCTCTGCTGATCGTCAAGCAAACTTCTTGAAATCGAAAGTATGTTACTAGAAAATGATAGCATTTTGGGGGAAAAGGTTTAGATATGACATTAGTAATCTATCAAAACTATAACATTTCAAAACCGAGAATATTTGCCGGTCAGTATAGTCACGTGATTATGTCCTGCAAAAAGAAGGGGCTTACTGTATGGGCTCCCTGTGTCACGTAAGCAAAGTAAACACCTTCGAGTTCCAAGTGTGTGAGGCAGTTCTTCGATCGATTACAAACCAAAAAATCCCAAAAAAACTTTCAAAATACACTCTTAATTGAATACCTATAACCAAAGCTCGATCAATATTTATCCATAGAAGGTGAGTTGAACTAAGTTAGTTGGAACATTCTTTCATAAATGTAAAGCTTCAATTTTTATAAATTAAAGATTGCCTAATAGTTGCAAAGAACATTGTTGCGTCACTAAGCTAGAAGTTCTGTATACTACTAAATTTACGATTTACGTCCACATGTATAATAAGCTAGTTCTTTTTCTCATATTAATGAAGATGAAAATATACCCGATGTATTAACGTCAAAGCTACTCAATTTGGTGTACAAAACAAAAGAATTTCAATCTTATCGGATTTATCGTCATATCCTAGTGTCTTTTAGAGTTTCTCTTAGGGGTTAAAAATTACATCTGCAAATGGTTAGACCTTCACATGGCTCTGACGACCACGTTAATGTCGTTCCCATCCCTACAAATTAGCTTTCAAAACATAGTTTTTGCTTTAACATTTTTCATCATCATTTATTTTCAATGCGTTTAAAGAACAGATTTGTATAAGCGCTTTACAAGTTTTTATATATTATTTTAATATATATACATAATTAACTAGAGACTTAATAAAAGAGTGTACTGTGAAGACAGTGATATCCTCTATAACAAAAGTTATTTTTTTAAACACGTTTGTTATCTTTTAGGGGTATTTTTTTAAAATTCGGACAAGCATATTACCCATTAATACAATGTACTTTCACCCAGGAGATGCTCTCTGGGTTTTGGAGCAACCCCTGGCCTGCATATTTATATATTTTTGACATCCTTACTGTCATATATATTAGACTAGAACCTGCCTAAGGAGCAGCCACTTCCGGTTGTCACATACAGGACTTTATACTATTGAAATTTCTTTTATGAAATAAGAGATTATGTAATATTTTTTTCAAGGTTGAAGTTCTTGCTTAATATATTTTGAATGATATTTCCTAGCCCCCATCAATTTTTTAAAGGTCCAATTCCCTTACGTTAATTGGTAATTGATGTTCATCAATTGACGATTGATCATATTATTACTATAATGAAAGACATAATGCATATGACCTTTTATACCTTTTATACTTTTGGTAGCTTCTATTTTTATGTTAATTCACTCTATTGTCTTGGTACCGTATTGTATTGTTCATCTAATAATTATTGATAAGGGACTGGTTATGGGACAAGGGATTAAAAAACAGGGGATAGGTCACACAATTTTGAACTTTTTAAATAGGGTGGGCTCCGTCTATTAACTGTATAGTATGGTTGGGTCATTTTCCATTTCCTGCATGGAAACTTACAGGGAACAATAATATTTCAACCACATTTTAAAATGAGTCAGCAAAAAAGAGCTGCTGTGAATCCATCCCCCCCCCCTCCCTCCCCACTTTACTTTATGACCAGTTCTGAAATTATCAATTATTATTGATTGATAACAACCAATACATTTGGTGTTATTAAATTTGGATTTAATTAATTTGGCATCAAACTTAAACTTTTAATAGGGAAAAATGCAAGACATCTTTGCCATTCTCTCGCAACCAATCATCCTTCTTTTTGCACTGCTTGGGTTTGTTGCTTTGGTCTACGTCTATGGTGTGTCTGGCTATTGGATAATGAGGAAAATGAAAGTGCCAGGTGCCAAACCACTACCATATGTCGGCAACCTACGCGATCTGGCCAAAGCTGGTGGTGTCCATCTTGGAATTTTGGAGTACTATAAAAAATATGGCAATGTATTCAGCATATGTTTTGGTCGACAAACATCTATTGTCATTGCTGACCCAGAGATGATTAAGCAAATCATGGTGAAAGATTTCCACAACTTTACTGAACGGTATAACGAATTTCCACCTCCTAAACGTCAAAAGGGAATGTTTAATGCAAAGTATGAAGATTGGAAAAGAATTCGCTCAACTTTAACACCAGTGTTTACTTCTGGTAAACTGAAAATGATGGTGCCTCTGATAGAGAATTCATGTAACACCCTTGTTGATAAAATCAAAGATGTTGCAGATACAGGTAAGGGAATTCCTAGTTATAATGTTCATTATCAAAGTTGATTTTATTTTATTTGTTATAATTCTCTATCGCACATCTTGGTTGGCTGCCATTTGTGATGCTAAATATAACAACTACCCCCCCAAGGTAATTTAATTAAACAATGTTTGAACTTGTTTAGTTAGCTGTGTGTGCGGTGTGAATGGATAGAATAGGTATAAACTATATCAACTTAAGTCTGACAATAGACCTATATTAAAGCTAATATGAAATTACAAGATATTTGATTGATTAAAAAAAGATTGCTCTTAAACTGACAAAGATATGAACAGATATTATTTTAGGGTTAATTACTAACATTATATTCCCTATAAAGAATACTGTCAAGGAAATATTGTCAGATGACCTTTTTGAGCAGAAAAAGCATGTGTACTTAGTTTTTCATCACTCTTTTTAGTAGTAGAGATTTGTGCTTGTGCACATTGGCTGTTCTCTATAATGTTGAATAAAGTTCAGTCTCAACTTGAACCATTGTTCCATGAGTCATCCAAGTGAATCAGGAAAGGTGCACTTTTAATTTGCTGTCACAGCCAGCTCTTTTGATTAGAAGAATAACAGATGAAATTTTGAAACCAAGAATTTTTACAAAGAAATGTGTATTAGCAGGCATGGCATGCCCTCATCTTCCTTATTTTCATGTATTTCACATACATTTCTTTACAAACACTTTGCAAAAATACTTGGATTCAAAAGATTATCTTTTTCAGTTTAAGAGCAATCATTTTTTAATCAATCAAATATCTTGTAATGTCACATTAGCTTTAATATAATTAGGTCTATTGTCAGATTTAAGTTATTCAATTTTCCCTATGAAAGCTTCTAAGATGCTAATCAATTAAATGGCATTAAGCACAGCACTTACCGTGTGGACACACCAACTGGAACTACTTGAATAAAACTGACCAATCAGATCACAGTTACTAGGCAGAGATTGAACTGATAACATGATGGCCGATGGGTTAGCTAATCAGATTATCATGTTCTCAAGCTCTCATTATGTCAATGTGCTATCTGATTGGCTGCTCAAAAACATTGACTAAAATATCGCAATGTGATTGGTTATTGATACTAGTTTATCAAAGTGGTCACAGTTGAAGTATCCACAAGCTCCAGGTCTTGATTGGCCTCTTAACCAGCCAATGTAAAAAAAAAAAAGCATAAACTCTATTGCTGACAACATTTCCTTTGATGTGTTGTTCTCTCTCCTTTTTGAGTAGCAAGCATAGTTCAGTTAGCTATTGTGTGGCCTTCTGATTTTATTTTATTAGGAAATAGTGTGGACATGTTCTCCTGGTTTGGCCAGATGACTCTAGAGGTGATTCTGTCCACTGCGTTTGGGATTCAATCTCCCATCCAGTCCAACCCAGACAATGAGTTTATAGCCAGATCCCGTGAGGCATTCAAAGCTCCACTCTTTCTAAGGGTTTTACAGATGTTGCCATTCCAAAATATTTTGATCAAAATATTTCGCCTGATGACAGGAAATTTAAGCTACTTTACAACAGTTGCAGAGGAAATATTGAGATCCAGAAAAGCACAAGACATACAGGGAACAAAAGATCTAGTGGATATAATGTTGTCAGCAAAAAACCTTGATGGAAGTAGAAAGCTTGATGATGATGAAATAGCTTCTCAGTCAGTAGTGTTTCTCCTTGCTGGACACGAGACATCAAGCAATACTCTTTCCATGACAGCCTACTATCTGGCGTTGAATCCAGAAATCCAGGAGCGCTTACGATGTGAGATTCTCATTGCTCAGCAGACCAACCCTGGCAAAGCTGTCTATGACTTGATTCCTGACTTGGAATACCTTGAGTGTGTCATCAATGAAGTGCAACGCCTCAGTCCGCCAGCCCACATGGTCAACAGAAAATGCAGTAATGAGTATACCATAAATGGCATAACCATCCCTGCAGGAATGCAAGTAGTATTTCCCATATACAGTCTTCACCATGACCCTGAAGCCTGGCCTGAACCTGAGAAGTTTGACCCTGAACGATTCCGTGGCCCTGCCAAGGCATCCAGACACCCATTCCAGTTTTTGCCATTTGGTGAAGGGCCTCGAAACTGTATCGGTAAGCGATTTGCTCTGCTGGAAGTCAAGATCACCTTGGTAAACATCTTGACAAAGTACAGGTTTGTGCGCTGTCCAGAGACACAGGTTCCTCTCAAGATGATACCTGGTTTCACACTGATTCCAAAAGATGGTGTCTTCTTGAGGATTGAGTCCTGTACTAACACTTAATCTGTACAGACAGTACCATAATATACACATGCTAGATCGCAAAGTCTGATTTAATTCATGGGTAGGTTAGGTTATATCTTGGTTAATTTTTCAAAACATTTTTCAAAAAAACTGGTCTCTACTGCCAATACCAATTTAATTGCAATGTTTTTCCACTTTTATGCATTAACAAGAATTATTTTGCTGCCAAATATAATAATTCAATTGAAACAGTCTGATTCTAGTTAATTAATCTAATTATTAAGCTTTATATTAATACTTTTTAAATGATATATTACACTATGTCTTGGAAATAAGTGCATTATTAAAACAACACTATCAATCTGTTGACTAAATATAACACACATTAAAAATTTTTAAACTTTGTCAGTCATAATCACACAATAATTAAAAAAATTTTTTTCCTGGATGTTCGAGAAACAGTTTAACAATATTCCAATCAGCATATCTGTATTTGTTTTTACTCTTATTATAAATGCTCAGCCATAAAGTACACCCCAGCCACTATAAATGATTATACTAGCCGTTAAAGAACTAAATGATGGCTGCAAAACTTACTACAATACCTAATTAGGTTACTTGAGGCAATATTTAAAAACAACTTTATATAGCAACTGACTGTATGTATTTTAATCAACCTATATGCATACATTTATTGCATTGCGTTTACATGTAAAAGATGAACGGAATGGTCAACTTTGCTTTGGCTTTAATTGAAGGCTTTGGTGCTAAGAGGTGCATGGTTTGAGCTCTTAAGGCTGCTGCTTTACACTCTAAGCGACTGAATCGAAAGCGGAGTCATAAGAAGAGCTTACGATCTAGTGTGAACAAGTAATCGGAGTCGGAATCGGATGCTAGCAGAAGGGCGATGGAATCGGAAGATTCAGAAGTTTTCTTTTTCTTCCGATTCCGATTATGACGCTTATGATCAAGTGTGAATCAAAGAATCGGAATCGGAAGCTTTGACCAATGTCAGAGCTCATACCCAGGCCATTCAGAGCAGTAAACATGGAGGCAATCCTGGTAACTATGGGATAATTATTAAAAACTGCTTTAAAAGTTTTTGCAAAAAAAAATGAGCTAAGAGAAGGAAATCCCCGTGCCCCATCATGTCACACTTTGATGCTATTTTTAGAATCATTGATGGTATTTTTAACTCCTTACCATGCCCGCGCGATAATCATTCTTCACTTTAATGCCTCGTTTTAGGACACGAAAAGCGCCATATTTCGCTACGTCCACGACAAAAACACAGGCTTTGTTTACTGGCTTTTGATTCATTTGGTTAGTGATCATAAAAGGACACCCACATGCTAGCAAAAGTGCCAAGATTGGTAACAAAGTGATGTTACTGAATGTGATTCTAATCAGTAGCAAAAGTACCGTATACTATATTGCTCGTCTATCATTCTGTTTACTCTGACTGTTAACCAAGAAGTTTTTAGTCACATCAATATAAGGACATCATAGTTTTTAAGAGCTAACAGTCCAAGAATTAATGCATTGCTGCAACGTACAGACTAGTGGTATAAGGTTGCCTGTTCGGTGTTGCCATGGTTCAATGCCCTTGGACCCCGGCACTTTTCAAGAAAAATACCCTGCACTATAACCAATATCAAATATTCTCCATTTTGATGACAACACTATTAAGTAATGCTCCTAATAAGAACGATAGCGCTTTCTATTGTTCTGCGGCATATTGCTTGCCCCACATCAGAATTTTGAGATTTTCTATATCAGCAAAATGCATGGACTTTGTCATTTCAATTTCATATATCTAGTAGCTTTCAAATGATTAACATAATGCATCATAGGTACTTGGTAATGACCTAAATCACACACAGCTTTCACTGATGTTTTCAAGGCAATATTTTTCAATCTAAACATAGGTGTTTGTTTGAACCTTTTATCTTTGTCAATGTCCCCTAGGACAGATTTTGCATCAACCAAGTATCTTCTCAAATTAATGGAGGACCATTATTGCATCTGAAGCCGGGACCCCATTATCAGCGTCCCGAAGAACTTTTTGTATGTCGTGACGGACTTTATTAGCATCCCGATGGACTTCAGTAGCGTCCAAGAGGACATTCATGTTCCTCAGAGAGGAATTATTGAGGTCTTTCAAAAACACTTGAGTCATCAAACCATCATCAAGATCGTTTCTGATCGTGGGAATCATCGTTTTCTTACCGTCTGCAGTGGTTCGATTGAGGGCCGTCAAACAAACACCTTGTTTCTTTATTCATTTTTCTATTTAACAGCTAGCTTTCGTACCCCATTTTGAATGCTAAAAGATTCCTCAAACACATACTTAAAGAAAAGGAAAACATTGCTTGAACATAACTTATCAAAATATCTGGCTTTACGAAGCGAGCACATGGAAAGGCGAGTTTACAGTCAGGGTTTTTGCCAAGCTTGGGCTTCCTGTTTTGTTTCGAATGGCTTCGTGTCAACTTGGTGGAATCCGAATTACGCTCTTACACTAATTACTAATGAAATTATGGTTACTGACTTACTGCCAGTAGCCACAAAAATTGTAGCGTGCTGCGTTGGTCTAAGATTTTAGATTTCACATATTCGAGCGACAGTTTTGCGCACTCCTGCGCCGCTGGTCAAGCAGATTTTAAAGCAAAATCCAAACTAATACTCGACTCTGACAGCCTTTAAGTCCCTCGCATGCGATCAGGATGTTATGAGTAACCCGATGCTTATGCAATTTTCTTGTCTGTTTTCCTTAACCGTTTAGTTTGGACTTGTAGTTTTGGGAGAACAGATGATGATCACTGCAGCTATGTTACTTCCGACAATTATTTAGACGTAGGGAGATTAGAATGTTCTGGTTATCAGTATAAACACGATTCTACTGGTTGGGTTATGAATTTTGTTAACGTGATTTTTCTCATGCTTTTGTAAAACTGTAACAGTTTGCTTTGGTGGCAGCCCCACACGACCACGCGAAAAAAAATGTAGGGTTGGGCGGGCGGGTCTTTTTTTCCGTGGGCCAGCCTTGCTGACAATTTGAAGTAACTGAACTAGAAGAGACTACTCTCCTGCATTTATAGGACCTTCCTACATTCCGCCCGGGACTATTCTATCCACACTCTATCGTGCATGAATGTTTATTTTATTATTTCACTTCGCATCTCATTAGAGTATTATAAATAGGTCTAGTGGTCATCATGATCATTGTACAAACCAAGTTATATATTCACGATATTCTCATTACTGAGATGTTTTAATTGCTTTGATTAACCTGGATTAACAATTTATCTTCTTCATATAATTCTGCGGTTTAAATATTGTGATTAAAGACATACTATGTATAACAACAGAGTCCCATGAAAGATGGGCACGATCTTTTATAGCCATATCCATCCGGACAACGGGAAACATTAAACCAGTAAATTCCACGTTTGCCATAGCAACTACATCCCAGTCCTCTTTCCTCTAGCTTGCCATCAGGTGATGCAGAATCTGTGATGAAGAAATGCTACATAAGCGATTTTTCCAACTGCATATGTGTATGCAAAAGCGTACAAATTATTAAAGAGGAATTAAAAAATGAATTATAGTGGAATAAAAAAAACAATGGTTGATGTTCGATATTGTTTATTGCAAACTGCATGACCAGATTTTTGTCTTGGGTGGCCACATTGTAGTGCAAACGGCGGTTATTCACGCTCGTATGCGCCTACTCCCAGTCTTCGCACATTCCATACTACCAAAATTTCTTTCATGAATCCCGAGTTCATGTAAGTGTCCGTCTAGTTAAACAAAATTAAGAAGGTTAGAAATTCGGGATAAAATCGCATGCGCAGTGGAATCGATTCTTAAACTATGAAAAGGCTTATTGTTTAAATGGGTGTGTAGGTTGCATTTATATTCATAAAATAAAAGTGAGTCATAGGTTCTGCGTTCGTCTAATCAACTATTCCTAAAGAAATTAAAGCCAATTACTATTTGAAATCTTCTGGTGGACGATGTTTCGCAATTTGTACTCGTGTACTATGGAGTTCACTTTACGCAGTTTCAGTTCATTTCAATTAATCTGTTTTAAAATCTTATTTGCTCAGATCCGTTTTTCTTGCTCATTCTCATCGTAAATATTATTTTCATTGTATTATTGCAACTCATACTTAATAGCGGAGCTCCCGCGCGGGCCGAAGGCCCGCGCGAGCGGAGCACCATACCTAAGAAAAAATGGTAAACTATCGAGTTGATTTTTCATGGATTGGCTGACGTCACTTCCGTCCGTACGTCCGTCCGTCCGTCCGGGCGTGTACACAAGCATTCCGATTGGCTGGTTAGATTTTTTTTTGGCGGGAATATCGACGCGTTGCAACATCCGGGTACACATAAAGAAAGGTAAATCCGGCTATTAAACTTTTGTAAAAAAAACGTTTTACACACGTATAGAAATACCGAAAGATAACAACACAAGCTTATATTTATATTTACTCTATTTACGATGGAACCCCTTTCCGAAATCGATATGTCGAAAGAAAGCTCAGAGGAGAATGAAGCCAAAAAAGAAAGGCCAGAAACAAGAGTTTTTTCGAAACAGGAAAAACTCTGGTGGCTTGAAAAAGGAAGGCAAAGACGAAGGACTCACCAAAGAAAAGCGGCAAGCAGAGAGAGAGATAGAGAACGCAAATCCAGGCGGGACTTCGATTATAAACAAGGAGAATATGATCGTGAAAGAAAAAGAAATATGAGGCAAAACTTGACGGATGAACAAAGAGAAAATGAACGTGAAATACAAAGGAATTTGAGTCAAAACTTCACGAATGAACAAAGAGAAAATGAGCGTGAAAGACAAAGGAATTTGAAGCAGAACTACTAGCTAAGGCGACTCTCAAATGCACAGAAAAAAATCGCTTTAAGGCAAGTTATAGACCAAAGACAATTAAAAATCTTTCATGTATTCAAAGATGGATTAAGAAGTGTTCTTCAAGATTTCAGGTGTGTGGTTTACCAAACAATCGTTTATTATTTTTTGACAAGCATTTTTTCTCGACGAATCGACAAATCATTCGCAAAGACTTTCCCTCAAAACTTTTAAGATTTCTGTAGATAAGCTTAATTTATTTTAATGTTGGAGTAAATATAACATGAAGAGCATATTACAACAAATATTCGTCCTTTATTTAGCTTTGTAAATCTTTAGCAATTCGGTTAACGTTGTAAAACGTTGTTTTTAACCAACTATCGTATGTTTTTCGTTCAAGAAAGATTCGCCTCCTATCGCGGGTTCCCATCTTCAAAACAACGAAGACTTTCATTTAATACTTTTATTTCTACAGATAATTCATCATTTAAGTATTGAATGAAATATAAATTTACACTGACCAAATATTCAACTGTTTATTAAGCTATTCGAGCAAGTCTGATTATAAAAATGAGCTTAAATTTGTGTTGTTGAGAGATGTTGTTGTAGAAAGACCTAGACTTTCACTTAAAAAAGCCGTAAAAAATATTCAAAAACATTTACAAACGCCAATTTACTGACAAAGAGATTCGTCATTTTGCATTGCCTTTTTGCATTGCTTTTATTTTCTATTTTGTCTCAGTTGTTCTTGTCAAGTTTAACTGAATGTAAAACGTCTCGTTTTGTAAAAGACGTAATTATTTAAAGTAAGCTTATATTTTGCTCCAAGTCTGTTTTTTTTGGTCTTGATTTGTCCTAAATCTCGAGATTTTCGATTTCGATGAAAGACATGCGAGGTAAATTTCACTGAACTTGATATTGTATTGAATTATCTGTAGTTATCTTTCGTTTTTTTTAAGTAAAAGAGATTCAAAGCCTAAAAATGTCGGTTTTTTTTGGAAAAATTTGTCGAAAAATCTTCCAAGAGCAAAACTAGCCCCTGGGGGTGGTGGTGAGTTGTGTACAAAATTCCTAAGTGTGAGAGTATGTACTCGCGCTAAACAAAACAACAAAAAAACAATGTAGTGCATTTCGATTTGATTTCACTGCATGGTTTTTATTATGGGAGAAATTATCTTCATCTCGAATAAAAAATAATTGAAGATTTTTCCCCCTATCTTATTTTTAACTTTCAGTTTAGTTCATTCAAATTGTTCTCCCTGTGACTTCCGTATCGGGAGCTCCGCTTTTAGGCAGTGCCTAAATATATATATTAACTCTTCAATCTATTATCGTTATCGCTCATATTCAACGCCTAGATAAGTTTCTGGATTTGTGCTTTCCAAAAAAAATGTATTAATCTAATGGAACCTGTGCAATAGAAGTATTTAAGATAATTTAATAATAAATACCCGTATTTTCAAAACGTAACTCACCTTCCTTACGATAGCCTACTGCAACTGTAGCCAGAACAGCAACAATAACCAAGCAAAGAAAACGGTTATGATACATAGCTTCTCTTTCTTCTGCAACCAACAAAACAAACTGCAGTTCAAGAAAAGTACTTATTCAGGCTCCGAATAATGTTTCAAAATTAATTTGAGGAATTGAAACGGTTCGTAAACTTCGGCAGTCGTATTATGTTCTGTTTTGTTTTATATCACAGTTTTATAGAAATAACTTAAAGTATGATCTCAACAAACCACTATACAATCCAGAGAGATAACTAGATAAAAACTAGTGCAATGTTTCACTTGAAAATAAAAAGGCTGTTAGTACTAAAGTACTAGATCTTGTACTGACGGTTGCTTACCTGTGCTTTCTAATCTGTGAGTCCAATGCTCGTACTCAATGTGACAGGAGATCTAGAATGACTCATCTACGAACATCTCTTGTACTTTTATGCACCGGCAATTAGAAAGAACTAATAATGATAACAATAGCAGATTACTCGTTGTCGCCACAATTAGAGTGCAAACAATATAATCGTGAAACTTTAGTAATACTAAATAGCTCAATTTTATGCAAATTCTATTATTTTCTATTGTTTAATTAGTACTATTTTGTAATATTTAGTAATTAGTGTTTCACGGATAATATAGATGCAAAAATTTCTCACTTCTGATTGGTTGAGAGCAGTGATGTTTTCCTGAAACACAAGTGCAAAAATGTGAAACACAACTGCAAAATGTAAAACATGTTTCAGTGCTTGGTTGAAAAGACAAAGAAAATTTCAAACTAGCCAATCAAATCACAGCAATTGTCATAGAAACAGAACAGTCTTCCCTCTCTGGAAGTTTTCAGAAAATTCAAGATGGCGGATTTTCAGCTAAAAAATGGATTTAAAAATGCTCAAAAAATCAAGCTTCATGAGTTAAAAACCAGCAAAAATTGTTGAGAATGGCAAAAAGAGGACTCGCTGTTTGTTATTTGAGAATTAAGAAGGAAAGAAAACATCAGTCGGGCCATTTTATTAACAAATCAAAAACAGAGGAGCGTACGTAGGAAACCACACGACGCGTAGCTTTCGCCTACTTTATCCGTAAAGAGGTACTTTATACTTCTGTACAAAGAAAGCAGCTTATTCAACTTTCCTTTAAGTGTTTAGGGATTGAAAAAAGAGGATATTTGATTATTTATGTAAGTTTAATTTGCAGAATTTCTTCGCAATATGCTTACTCGTTTTGCCAAAAACTGTGAAGTCTTGAAGATGAAAAAAAAAAGATTTCTAAAAAAAACATGTTTTTACTTTTTAAAGATCAAAAGTAATCTTTCTTTTCTGTTTTGTAAATAAATTTTTGTTTTGTAAACCGATTTTTACAAAAAACAAAGGAGTTCTACGTTTCGTTCATTTTTTCCAACACGTCTTTTTTTTATCTAATTTTGGCTCGAAATTTTTGCATCTAAATTTTTAACAAGAAATCGCATGGTATTCTCGACCACTTTGGAATTCTTTTCCACATACGGGTTTACATGATTTCATGATTTCGTATTGTCTAACTGCTCTATCTACTGTAGGAAGAGAGATTCTCAAGGTTGTCGCAATTGAACGTGAAAATGTGTTGTAGCCAAATTCATAAAAACGATGCGCCATCTTAAATCTTTGATGTAGACAATAATTGATTGAAGTAAAAACATTCGATGTAATGACAGATCGAACAACTCATAACGAATGTTGCTTTTTTGAAAAGAGCATTAACGAAACTAAAATGCAATTCAAATCTTCAGATGAATAGCTAACAGTGAGAAGGTTATGCAACTGTACTGTTCTATTTACTGATCTTGAACAAAGACAACCACCGATTCCATTATAAAATATTTATTCCCTTCTGGGGCGCAGGGACTTATATATGAGCATAATTAATCGGTCATTGTTGTAGTGTAACGCTCAACTGTAAATACCGGCCTCACTTTATAAAATGATTTCTCCAAAATTTGGATACGACGAGCTGAAGAAATTTCACTACCATCTAGATAAAGGTCTGGTCTATTGATGTAGGAAGTTTAAAGAAAAAACTTGAAGCCGTTTTGAACAAAAAATGCTAAAATGTGATTTTTAGCGAAACTAAAAGTCCATGAACAGTTATCAAGCGGTTGAAACTAGTCTGCGTAGCGGCCCTCTGGTAGGGAGTTTTTGGCGAGGGGGTTGGGACTGGGGAGGACAACAGGAAAGGAGAGGGGGACTGGGGAAGAGGAGGGAGGGGGAAAGCAGGGCCTGCAACGAAACCCCATCTATTTGACTGAACGCTTAAATTCTACGATCAGAATTTGATCGTAGAATCTGATTGGTCGAGCCACTATAATCTATCATCGACATATCACATGTCATACTCACTTTACTTTATTTCAATATGGCGACGTTAGATAGCGAACAGGAGTATGAACGTATATAAACGAATGCATTTTAGAGTTGAAAAACGCTAGAAAAGAAGATTTTTTTGATCTAAAGCTACAACAGAAAGAAGCAGTTATCGCCTTATTGCAAGGAGTTAATGTTTTAGCCGTCTTACCCACTGGTTTTTGGTAAAAGATTTATTTTTCAACTTCTAGTTCTTGTGTTTGCCCAAACGTTTTGGTTATTTGCCCTCTGGTATCTTTAGTAACAGTCAAACTACCTCAAGCGTTAACACGTTGAGATCATTAATGACGTCTTTATTTTTGGATTCTTGATTTCATATTCGATTCGAAGAATTAATGAAAACGAATCTTCAATATTCAAACAATCATTTGTTTTGCATTTCAGTTGGATATATGCTTGGCTTTTGTATATGCCAGGCTTTGAAGATTCGTTTTCATTAATGAATCTTTTAATCGAACAATGAAATCAAAAAAAAAGTCATTCATGACCTCTACGTGTTCACGCTTGAGGTAATTTGGCTGTAAAGATCGAGTTCAAGAGGCCACATCTTATGTTTCCTTCATACTTCCGATTAATTTCTGATTGGTTGATCTTGACAGTGATGAACAACAGGAAAGCTTATGATAATTAGGGGGCGTTCAGTCAAATACACGGGGTTTCGTTGCAGGCCCTCCTTTCCCCCTCCCTCCTCTTCCCCAGTCCCCCTCCCCTTCCCTGTTTTCCTCCCCAGTCCCCTCTCCTCTCGCCCAAAACTCCTAGGGCTAGGTTGAAACATGTAAAATGTATCTACCCATAATCCTGGTCGGTCTTAGCTTTGTAGCTTTTCAGGTGATTAACTTTATTGAAATAAGTTTATAGACAAATCTAAAAATATCTAACTAAAACCCACGAAAAAGTAGTACCTATTCGTATGTTCTTATTTGATATCCGAGCCCATCCCACATGGCGCATTGCCTCATCTATCTGCTAGAATCTAGGATAATCCAAGGACTTTATATGAAAAATGCAGTTAACGTGACGCAATAGTTAATTTGCGAAGCGATAGAGAAGAAAATTGCTCTGAAATAGTTTGGTTCCACATTTTATTACATCCATTTTGAAATCACTACCAAATCCTGCAATCTGATTGGTTCCCTGCAGCAGTGATTTCAGCCTAAATCGCACGATTTTGCACATCATCTGATATCAACCAATCACAAGAGAGACATGTCATTTTCTAGCCAATTATATTAAGAAATTCAAAAACAGTTTTCCGAAGAACGATTTTACCGTAAAAAGTCGTTAAAAAACTTAAGAAGCCGTAAAAAAAGACTTAATATATATATTTAGGCACTGCCTAAAAGCGGAGCTCCCGATACGGAAGTCACAGTGATAACATTTTGAATGAAACTGAAAGTTAAAAATAAGATAGGGGGAAAAATCTTCAATTATTTTTTATTTGAGATGAAGATAATTTCTCCCATAATAAAAACCATGCAGTGAAATCAAATCGAAATGCACTACATTGTTTTTTTGTTGTTTTGTTTAGCGCGAGTATATACTCTCACACTTAGGAATTTTGTACACAACTCACCACCACCCCCAGGGGCTAGTTTTGCTCTTGGAAGATTTTTCGACAAATTTTTCCAAAAAAACCGACATTTTTAGGCTTTGAATCTCTTTTACTTAAAAAAAAACGAAAGATAACTACAGATAATTCAATACAATATCAAGTTCAGTGAAATTTACCTCGGATGTCTTTCACTGAAATCGAAAATCTGGAGATTTAGGACAAATCAAGACAAAAAAAAAACAGACTTGGAGCAAAATATAAGCTTACTTTAAATAATTACGTCTTTTACAAAACGAGACGTTTTACATTCAGTTAAACTTGACAAGAACAACTGAGACAAAATAGAAAATAAAAGCAATGCAAAAAGGCAGTAAATTGTCAGTAAATTGGCGTTTGTAAATGTTTTTGAATATTTTTTACGGCTTTTTTAAGTGAAAGTCTAGGTCTTTCTACAACAACATCTCTCAACAACACAAATTTAAGCTCATTTTTATAATCAGACTTGCTCGAATAGCTTAATAAACAATTGAATATTTGGTGTAAATTTATATTTCATTCAATACTTAAATAAAGTATCTGTAGTATTAAGATTATTAAATGAAAGTCTTCGTTGTTTTGAAGATGGGACCCCGCGATAGGAGGCGAATCTTTCTTGAACGAAAAACATATGCGGATAGTTAGTTAAAAACAACCGAATTGCTAAAGATTTACGAAGCTAAATAAAGGATGAATATTTGTTGTAATATGCTCTTCATGTTATATTTACTCCAACATTAAAATAAATTAAGCTTATCTACAAAAATATTAAAAGTTTTGAGGGAAAGTCTTTGATTTGTCGATTCGTCGAGAAAAAATGCTTGTCAAAAAATAATAAACGATTGTTTGGTAAACCACACACCTGAAATCTTGAAGAACACTTCTTAATCCATCTTTGAATACATGAAAGTTTTTTCAATTGTCTTTGGTCTATAACTTGCCCTAAAGCGATGTTTTTCTGTGCATTTGAGAGTCGCCTTAGCTCGTAGTTTTGCTTCAAATTCCTTTGTCTTTCACGCTCATTTTCTCTTTGTTCATTAGTGAAGTTTTGACTCAAATTCCTTTGTATTTAACGTTCATTTTCTCCTTGTTCATCCGTCAAGTTTTGCCTCATATTCCTTTTTCTTTCACGATCATGTTCTACTTGTTTATAATCGAAGTCCCGCCTGGATTTGCGTTCTCTATCTCTCTCTCTCTCTGCTTGCCGCTTTTCTTTGGTGAGTCCTTCGTCTTTGCTTTCCTTTTTCACGCCACCAGAGTTTTTTCTCCGAAAAAAACTCTTTTACTTCAGGCCTTTCTTTTTTGGCTTCATTCTCCTCTAAGCGATTTCGGAAAGGGGTTCCATCGTAAATAAAGTTAATATAAAATAACTCTATAAATTAATTATGAGCTTGAATAAAAAATTGTGTTGTTATCTTTCGGTATTTCTATACGTGTGTAAAACGTTTTTTACAAAAGTTTAATAGCCGGATTTACCTTTCTTTATGTGTACCCGGATGTTGCAACGCGTCTATATTCCCGCCAAAAAAAAAGATAATCTAACCAGCCAATCGGAATGCTTGTGTACACGCCCGGACGGACGTACGGACGGAAGTGACGTCAGCCAATCCATGAAAAATCAACTCTATAGTTTACCATTTTTTCTTAGGTATGGTGCTCCGCTCGCGCGGGCCTTCGGCCCGCGCGGGAGCTCCGCTAAAAAGACCAACTGAGCACTTAAAATTGTCAAAAGCATCTTTGTAAAGAAACTGCTTAAGTAAGGTGAAGATATTACAGCGAAAAGCAGTGGGAAAAATACAATCAGCATCTTTTGAATGTGACTTCTTGGCGATTGATCGTGGAAAGTGGTTTCCTTTTCAATCTTTAAAGCATTAAACACATCGAAAATACAGTCATTAAAAGAAGTATTTTTAAAGAAGAAGATTTTTGCCGAACTACGTGACTTCTTAAGGACAACCGAAGGACTAGATAACCTTTGATTTTTGTTGTTTTCTCGGCACAAGTGTGATCATAACATGTTGACCAGAAATCGTAAAATACAAGCAGTGAGCTTTTGGACAGGATTGTCTTGCTATTTAATGTAAGTAAATGATTCTTAATAGATGCATGTAATGCCTTTTGGTCCTAAATAAATACATTTTAGTTTTGGATTGAAAGTGTTGGTTTTCAAAATGAGTATCGTTGCTCGTGTGCTCGATCAGTATGATAAACAAGTTCACTTGACAGCATGTTTGAATCGACTGCTCGTAGATTGTAAGTCATGTCGGTTTAACTAAAAAAAACGTCTTTTTCAAAAAGATTTCAAAATGGATGTAATAAAGTGGCAATTGAACTTCGTGTCGTCCAATTTTGTTCTGAAATCAAACTTGCAATTACAAATCGCACTCCCGCTACGCGGTCGTGCGATTTTGTAATCGCGCGTTTGATTTCAGACCAAATTGCACTCCACTCAGTTCAATTACCATTATAAATCCCTGTAGAATAATGATAACAAAATTAAAAGAAAAAGAGCCATTCGAATTTCCCGAAAATATTCGATTGACTTGATGTCACTATGTTCCATATTTGGCAGCTAATGTATTATAATACTATAGTAAAGTAGTAATAAATTATGCGTTCGGTGTGTATATAATGAAGTAGAGAGAATAAGAGAAAAATATCATATGCCCTTGGCAGGATTTGAACCCACGTCTTCGGTATTCTAGTCCGATGTGTTAACCACTAAAACCACTAGTGGTTAACACATCGGACTAGAATACCGAAGACGTGGGTTCAAATCCTGCCAAGGGCATATGATATTTTTCTCTTATTCTCTCTATTATAATACTAGCATTAATGTAGCTTGAAAACGGTCCCATGTTTTTTTTCTTATAATTTTCGCAACATTAAACACAATATGTTAGCATCATAATACCAAAGTTTCATTTTCATTGAATTTCGACGCTTTCAAAATTCGACCTAGTATCGCGATTCACTAAATAGTTTCTTATATTTTTGAGACGACAATATTTTGTGATATTGACGTCTCAAATAAAGTGTTTTGATTGGCTATTACGCGCGTGTTTTGACAGCTCATTGTTCTTGTCAGCCAATACGAAACAAGATGGTGTTGAGTAAAAATTATTTTATTCAAGCAAAGTTGAAATCAAATTCGTTTACATTTTGAACGTTCTTCATCAAACTCATGAAAATTCAAGTTTATCACTGGAAAAGCTAAAATAAGGGAGGGAAGCTAAAATAAGGTAAGTTTTTCTCGATAAAAAATGTTCGTTTCAAAATATTTATCTTTAAAAGCAGCAACGTTGTTGTGCTTTCAAAAGCGAGTAAATTTTAAAAACGGTTTACAATCGTTTACAATAATTTGGTACTGAGCAAATGAGCTTCAAATATTCATAGTTTTAAACCTTTAACTTGCATCCATAAAATTACTCTTTTTACAATGATTTACAAAGTCATTCTTTGTTAACAGTTATCTGAATTTGACAGTTGTTTAACGTTGAATTATTCAACAGGTTGGCAGGGAGAACGTGCTTGTACTTCTCGTCGCTAAGATGACTGCAAGTTTCTACTACTGTGGACGAACTCTTAGAGCTGTGAATACTGCCAGAGGAAATATATGCCAGCAAATCACACATAATCTTTTGTGTTTCTAAAGAGTTGTGACTGTATGACTGGATGCTGATAGGATTTGCATGGCCAGTCAGTTCTGAAATCGTCAGAGGATCAAAGTGCCCACGGAGACCCTGGATTGCCGTTTTTCTTCCAGAGGAGTTTGTGAAGTTTCCCTCCTGTTGTATCCCAGCTATTGATGACATTCTCTTCATTATATTAGCAAGTCCATCCCGCTTTAAAGGTAGCTTTTTATACCAAACATTTCCTTGTGGATTGTCAATAGGCTGGAGGTAGAATGCTGTGGTTCCTTCTGGTCTGTGGCTTAGATACGCTTCGAGAGCAAGGTAAGGATCCCTTTCATCACCTTTTCCTTTGAATATTTTATTGTTATACTTCCGTCTTCCGTCTCCATTTCTGGTTTTTGTAGCTCGCTCAGTGTATTCATAGAAGGTCCCTCTATTGACGAAGTCTCCAACTTGACAATTTAACTGCTCTTGGCGTCCTCTCATTCCCAGCATGCGGGTGTTATTCCACCAAACTAAATGCAAAAGCTGTCTTGGGGTTCTTATGCCAACCGCTCCGCTCTCCCCACAACTTTTCGACTTGTGTGACATCCAAGGGATGAGCTGCATTCGGTCTGTTGCCTTTGCTTTGAGCTTTCAGGTCTTTTTTCTTTGATGCTAGCTTTTTCTTGAGATCTTCATCCTCGCCTATGTCAAACTTTTCTCCTGTTTTTCTTTCTAGAAAATATCGCCTCAAACCATTCTTGACGTTTGTAGTGTAGATGGTTCGTATTCCTGCCCAACTCGGTCTTTTCTGGTGTCTCTTATCTCTAAGAAGAAATGCTTTAAGAGGTAGCTGGTTGTGGTTTTGTTTACATCTGACAAGTTTACATCCTTATTGTACCGTTCACGATACCATGCTTCAAAGCGGCGAATGGCCACTTCAGTCCCTTTTTTGGTATTTGGAGCAGTTTGGTTTGCTTCAAATTCTTCAATTTCATCATCCTCAAGAACAACAATGCTAGATTTTCGCTTTTTGTCGCCCATTAATTCTTCGTTGACAGAAACAGAGGCAGCTGAGTTACGAGCTGTGACATTTGATGACTTTGATATGGTATTTAAAGGCTTTGAACCGGAAGGAGTAGTAATTTGAGATGAAATTTGAAAATGTGGAAGTTCCAAGTCGTCCTCAGTCCAAGTTGGTTTTGGAAACATATACATTTTACATCTCTTTCAAGTTTTCTTGCTATCGACGTTTTAGAAAGTAAAAAAAAAAAATTCTGTTCAAAACGACTGCATTGAAAAAGTGCTTGCGTGATCGATTATTGTCATAGAAACAGGAATTTTCACGTTGAGATAATTTATTGTTTCATCATGAAAACTGAACATTTTCATGCAAAAAAAACCCCAAAAAATTACAGGAATCGCGATACAAAACTAATTACGATTTTGAGACGGCAATACGCCACTCCGCCACAATACGGAATATATTTTCTCCCAACTAGCCGTCAATATTTTGTGGTATTGCCGTCTCAAAATCGTAATTAGTTTATAAAATGAGGGTACTTCGTGCCGGCTATTTGGCAAAGACTTTGTTTATTGGATTTTTCATCGCTGTTGCCACCTTTTGTTGCATACCCGTGAATTCCAGTGTGATGTGTGAGCTAGTTGATGCTTCGTTGGTTCGGAATCATTTTTCGACTTATGTATAATTAGCAACATCACACTGGAATACACGCGTATGCAACAAAAGGTGTCAACAGCGATCGATAAAGAAAGTATCAACAAAGAAATTACATGTAGTCCAACCATCCGCTTCGAACCTGGGCATACATACATAAAAACTTTATTTTCATATGATAAGTAATTAAAGCATACGCCAGACCAAATAAACGAATTAATTAAGTGATTAATTAATATTAATCTTAAAATGGAAGAAAAGTTCAAAACCTAAGAATATACTTATTTCAATAAAGCTAGTCACCAAGAACCTTGAAAGCTGTGATCGCTTAGAATCATGGGAAATATTTCATATCCAACAAGAAAGCTGTGATCGCTTAGAATCATGGGAAATATTTCATATCCAACAAGTAAAGATTTTGATACAAACTGCAGCAGTTAAGGATGCTCAGAGAAGGTTAACTTGTAATTGTTAGAAGATTTCAAGTCCATCAAAAGTTATCAATAAAGCGGTTGAAACAAGTATCTACCCATAATCCTTGTCGGTCTTAGCTTTGTAGCTTTTCACAAACAGGTGATTAACTTATTGAATTAAGTTCATATTCAAATCTAAAAAATATCTAACTAAAATTAAACAGATAATACCCTAATAAAAATCTTTAAATTCTTTAATCTTACTTAATCTATAATCTATAGTCTTACGCGTATCAAGAGCAATATCAGAGTTCTTTTATGTAATTAATTGTGTTCAACAGAAGAACAGAACAATACCTCTTTAATTAATAGATTGTTCTAAGTAACGAGATGGAATCCTAGGTACAACAATTTTCTTAGACCTCCTTAGCCCTCCTATCAATTATGCTCTAACACGTTTGTCTCGGTAAGAATTGTTATAAGCACTATAAAAGTTTAATATTGTAGATGTAAGCCAAAGAATGCCAATTGGCTGTCTTGAGGGCGTCTTCTAGGATGTATCCTTTAAGTTATAAATTAACTTTGCTGCACGGCAGTGGAGTTTTTCAATTGACCCAAATATCTCAGAGTTACTGCAGGTAGCCCATGTAACCAGACTATAGGTGACGGAAGGCAAGATAACACAAAAATAAAACTTTTCCAACACACTCTTGGGTAAGAGTCTCGTTTTTCTCAACAAGTTGAGCACGGTCGGCATAAAATGCTCTAAAAGCGATCACCTAAAATGTGACATACACCATATTGACCGCGCGCTTGATTTTGGAGACTGGTGTCTAATGAGGCGCACATATTGAATTCTCGAGTTTATTTGCAAAACTCTTTTAACTTTGGACAAATGTGGTGACCATGTCAGCTTGTAGTCCACAGTTACTTCTAACGAACATGTTCTATCGACCCATTTGATAATGGAACCACCAATAGCAACGGACGCAATAGGACCAATAATACAACTGGATTTGGTTATGACACGGCCTCGCATTTTTTGGATGTGGCGTAAGTCTGTTGTCGAGGCACCAATTATACAGTTCCGGATCCGTTAATGCCCTGTTTAACTTTAAAACAGCTTCATCTCGGTTGTCCCCTATGCAATATGCTGTTGTATCGTCCACGTACATGTAGGTTTCACCTGAAATCACAGAAGATGATAGATCATTAGCAAGAGAATATGAACTAAGAGAAGGAATAACATCGGCCCTTAAACCGAGCCCTGTGAGATGCTAACTTGAACTTGTAGAATCTCCGACTCAGCACTATTTACCACAGCGTATTGATGTCTATTGCTAAGATAACTATTTAGCCAATTTATCAAGGATCCCGAGATTCCAAAATTCCGCTGTAACTTTGTGATCGGAAGAGTATGCTGTACACACCTCAAGCAAACGCTTTAGACGCCTTATCGACCTCTTTTCTCCCCAGCTCTGTTAGGCGTATTACTAATAACTCGGTAGAGTACCCCTTGCAATAAGCCCACTTGTCTATCCAGAGCAAGATCATTAGCAATGAAAACATGATCAACTATTGATTCTTTTTATACCACCGATTCGAGAATTTTGCTTGGTATACTGAGCAATGACACTGGTCTGTAAATAGCTCAGTCTCGTCATCTTCCTTATATATCGGCGTAATCCTTGCTAGTTTCCACTGCGAAATTACAGTTTCATGCTTCATACTATACCGATGTAAATGTGCCAATGAGGACGGTACGATCGCGTTTCCAGCTAGCTTCAATAGATTTGGGTGAATATTACCAGGTCCTGCATTTTTTTACTTGAATTGAAGTTATTTTACGGGTTATCTATCATATCACTTTTCATAACAACACTAGAGAGCAGTGGTACATCGTTATATTCTGATGTAAAGGATTGACGAACCATTGGAATAAGCAATAGGTTATTTAGCTTTTCCCCCACTGTGGTAAAGAATAAATTGATCGAGTTCGCTTTATCTTTATCCTTTAAAGCTAACGTGCCGTCTTCTTTTTTTATGGGGCCAATACTTTTTCTAACTTTTGGGTTTGTCGCTTTTGTTGACCAAATTCCAGTACGCGCTAGTTTTTTTAATCTCACTGAATACATCAGAAAAGTTGCTTTTGCCTCTCGTACGGATCGTGTGACGTCGTAAAGGACTGTTTTGTATTCTGAGCACTTAATAGGACACTTGGAAGCCACTGCCAATCGTCTGTTCATTCTTATACTTATTTCATTGGTTATCGATGGCGGTGCCTGGCACGTGATCTTGACTTCCTTCCATGGTGCATGATGGTCACAAATATTGTTAAACAAAGACTGACAAGCCCACAGCATATCATCCATGTCATCAAATGTTGAAGCAATATAAAATGGTGCATTTTCGAGATCAGATTTAAAGCTCATTAAATCCATTTTCTTGAAATTTCGTATTTTGATGACTTGCGGAGGCGGTCTTTTGTTCCAAAGACGCAACGTAGCGTAAATTAAGTCATGGTCAGAAATTCCAAGTGAAAATTCTCCCGTGGAGTTTACTTGTGATTGAGAACTACTTCGTACAGGTGTTCCTGAGTCCCGTGATAATGAGACAAATGTACTCATTAACAATGTCATTAATATTTCTTGAGGAAAACATAACAAAATTGATGAGCTCGAAAAAGTTTATAATTTTGCTATATAATCATGTTCATTTGGATAAACTTTAACTGGGATTTTCTTGGACAAATTCACTTTTATTACAAAGGAACTAATCTAGACGTTTGTTAAGTAATATATACAATATGAGGTTACGATTCGAGTTTATATGTTAGTGAATAGTTTTGGCATGAAAAGTTTCAAAAACGCATCAACTTATGGCCGGTAAACTAATAGCCTGCAGAGCAGGCGTTCTTTTGATGGATTTGAGAGGAAGAATCGGGGTTTTGGGGTTCCTGTTTCGACCAAGGGCCCGCGAGAAAAATGGGACCTAGCAAAAAAAGGGAACGTGGGGGGAGGGGAAGGGGAGAGAAGGTGCAAAATTCGTACTTCGAAGGTCCAAACGACGTCATGCAATGAGTAATTTGTGTTGGCATAATTTATACTGCTTAGTGATAATTTATTCAGCGAGAATGGTGCAAAGTATTGCACGCTTTTAAAGTCTGTACTCTTTGTGCACTCTAATATGTTAATATGATGTTAAATTATCAATAATAAATCATAAATCATAAATATATAAGCAGGCTTTGTTAAAGTGCATTCAAATAGATTAATATAATACAGTAATAATATAATACACAGCTATTCAATAAAGCTCAGATTGAAATTTTTTAATATAACTTATACATTTGCTGTAAGCCGAGCCAATTCTATATGATTTACAAACAAAAAAGAGATTTGTAGTAAATAAGTAATACAACCAATACAGTAGACCTAACACTAAATAATACGTAACGTACATGATGCAACATTTCAGGACCACCATGTCATGATATTCAAAACAAAATAACCCGGGCTTTCCCATAGAAGATAAATCAAAATAAATTCAAATCTTCAACTAATAGCTAATTCAGAATTGCAACGTTCAGTGTCCATAAACCGCATTATAGCAAACAATCAGGGTCTAGTCTTTGTGGATGCAGACGGGCAAAAGGGTCATTCGGCACTGCGAAATACGCACAAACCTAAGTACTGTAGACGACAAACTGACTTGAGTGTGTAAAGAACGGAAATGACGTATTATGAAATTTATGCTGAGATGGGTGTGTGTGTAGACACATTTTGTTGCTTCTGTAGACACCTAAAAAAAACTAAAAGTAAAGTATACGAAACGCGTTTTAAAATCGAGTTTTTAGTCTTAAATCTAATGAGGAAGTCTGAATTGCTCACCTCTTATATTTTCAAAAATCTCTAATTCTACAGTGTGGCAGATTTGCAGAGCTGCAGGTTGCAAACGCTCTCATTATTTATGTTTCCCGCTAAAATATTTTTCCCGCCCAAATGGGCAATTGCTCCACAGAAAACGCAAACCTACTAAATAATATATTCTATTAATTTTAAGTGAAAATTTGACTAGTACAACATGCATTTATTCATTTCGTTTACGATTAACGATTTGACATTGACATGGTTAATAAAATCAACAAAAAAAATAAACATTTGGACACCGGACCTTTTCAGATCTTGGCGAGTTAATAGCAAAAATCTACATCCGTTTTTAGGCAGTGCCTAAATATTAGGGTTAAAACTGCGAGTCCCATGATTTGAAGTTGCGGGGATCAAAAAGCGGCTTAAATCCTGCTGCTATCATGAACCCAGACTTAAATTTAAACAAAAGAATATCCCTGTGATATTCTAACGAAAGTAAGTTAAATTTATCTAGCCTCTCTTCATAGGTAACTTTTCTATCAGCATAATTCAAAATGAATTTGGTAGCGCGACGACGTTGAATATTTTCAAGTAACCTACGATAGATGTAACGCTGAGTAAGGAGAGCACAGACACGATTCATATTCTAATATCGGTCTAACTGAAGCGAGAAAATAAGTTTTCTTCTTGATATGTTGGTGATATCTTTACCGCACACTCACTTTAAGAGCCCAAAGGACTCTGTTTCCCTTCGCGCACATGTTCGTGATATGAGTCGCCCATGACAACTCACAAGTGACAATCACACAAAGGTCTTTGATTGAGGGAACAGAGTCAAAGACTTTGGTGTAATTAGTGAGAGGCAATATATTTTCACCACAGGTAATCCAACCAGTTCCTGAATACGAAGCCGTTCCACAAGCGACTGGGAACATGAGTGCCCCCGGAACTGTTTATTGTTCTTCTTCTTCTTCTTTTTCTTCTGGCGATGCAAGTCAATATCAAGAGCTCAATCTGTTAGCACCAGGCAGCCCACCAGAGGGCTTGAGTCCGACGTACGAGGCTCTTCGTGCAAAATCAATATATAGTGTGCAATGTTTGTGCAATATATAGTGTGCAATGTTTGACTCTTGCAACTATATTTCCTTCAGAGTGTTTAGCAACTATTTGCTAAAGTTTATTTTAGTATATCCAATCATGTAATGAGGAAAGGTTCACCTGTTTCAATTTGCTGTAACATTGTGTTACTTTCTAAAGTAACGCCTCTTTTCATGACTGTAGAAAAAAAATGCCTTAACAAATAATAGCTAAATTAGGTTACTTTAGATAATTTATTAATAATGTAGGTACTATGCATGTATGTAGGAAAATAGCTGGTTGAAGAAAATTCCAAGACAACTGTTGCGTTATTAAGTATTTTTACCTTACGATAAGAATCTGAAAACAAACATATGTTACATCTCGATAGAGTACAAAAGAAAACAAAAGAACAGCATATAATTAGAAGTAACAAGGAAGTTGAAGTGTCAAGGATGTTTGCCATTATAAAGGTGAATGATTTTGACTAAAACCCTTAGCGATATTTTATCTAAAAAAACCGTTGTCCAATGTTAGTGACTCTCAGGATGAGTGTTGGTCGAGTACTTATTAATTATTATATTCGTGGTATCATGGCTGGATTAATTTTACTTCCTTGCGTAGGTAAGTTGAACAATTATTTGCGATGCTGGAAGTGGCATAGCTGTTAGGACTTTTAGTGCAATTTTGGTACCCGAAAAATTCAGCAAACCATAATCAAAGATGTTTGAGGTTTCGAGTCAATAAAAGAAGTCCAGTGATTCCCGTAAACAATCTTGAGAACGATAACTACAAACCCTATGTCAACCCAATTTGCACAGACGTTTTAGTACAAACTCACCCGGACCTCTCATCGTAAAGAAATTTTACGTCAGTAAAGAAGGTCTGATTCCAGTCAAGAAAAATAATGATCCAGAGTCAACTAATTTAATCAAAACTACCGTGAATTTCAACTGCAGCTTTTAGGTTCGATAGAAGTGCTAGCGAAGTTACCTAAGCTGCGTCGACTGCCCATTTCAGCCAGACTTCCAAGCATGGCATCGCCCAAAGAGGAAAGAAAAGAAGGCAAACTAAGAAAATGGTGTTAATTGATGCCAAAGGGTCCATATCAAAAATTCGCTGAAATTTTTTATTCATTTATTCGATTGTCGTTGCATGGATTTTAAAAGACGAATAACAAGTCCAAAACACCTAACTATTTTAACTGACGATCTTTAACATTTCTGTTTTACAGACACATCAGCTCGCTTTACTAATTTCCCTCCCAGTGTGTTGTACGTACCTAGTGGAGGAACAGCCAGGTTTTTGTGGGACTACCATGTGGATGATAGAATGCAAGAGTTCCAATCAAATTCACCAGTATGGTCGTTTTGTGAAAAGGGAGGCAGTGAACAAAGAATCGGATTTAATGACAAATACGATAACTGGAACTTTATCGTCAATAGAGCAGAATGTCCACCACGATTACTAAACCCTGATCGAGTGAGCAGAGAGTCTATGACTACTTTAGTCATTACTAATGTAACTAGTGCTGATAACGGTATATATCAATGTAGTCTGAAGCTTAAAGCAGGAAACCCTCTTAACCACCAAGTAAATCTGGTAGTAACAGGTAAACTTTAAGTTTATTAATAAGACACTCTAAATAGAGGATTTTTTGAGTTTCTACAATACAACAGAACTCATTCAGTTCTGGCGTTCATTTTTATACAAAGATACATATATTTTTGCTGAGAGAAGGGCCACATGACCTGTTCTTGCAAAGGTCTATTGTCCTGGGAGGGACAAAACACAAGACCGTCATTCCTTTTGCATAAAAAATGCATTGTTTTGTCCCCCAGAAAAAAATCCTCTCGGGCCTCAGTGCAATGGATCTATTGTTTTTTTCTTAAGAGCATACGACATTTTTGCCGAATCATCCTATGACAACTTACCACATTATCGAGGGAGAAAATTTAAAGATAAACTGCACAGCTACTGGTCCACCAACACCGAACATCACGTGGGTGAATGTCACAGATGGTAGAGTTCTTACCAAGAGCCAAGGATCAGGAAGTGTTGTACTACATATAGATAACATAAGTCGATATCATGCTGGAGTATATGAATGCCAGGCTAAAAACAACCCAAACGAAGCTGCAACTACTACGAAGACAAGTGTATCAGTCTACTGTGAGTATGCACAATAAGTTTAATTTCTTAGGCCCCTTTCAAACGTGGAACTTTTGAAACAGGCATTAGACGTAGAAATTGCTTAACCCCACTTAACTTAACTTAACCTTACTGTAGGTAAGAGTCATGTCATGAATTGAAAACCAAGGGTAAATCAGCATGTTTTAGACAATTACACAGCCTGTTGTTATTTCGTTTTCCCTAGCCTCATCAACCTTATTAAAATTCAGTAATGATATAGAGGTATTTTATACACCGTGGAAAGAAGATAAAACTTACTGACGTTTCGAGCGCTAGTCCTTCGTCGGAGTAAAAGCGTCCGAAACGTCAGTAAGTTTTTTCATCTTTTCACGGTGTATAATTTACCTTTTTATCGTTACGGTTTCATTAGAAACACCGACGCAGCTCACACTAGTTTTTGGCTAGTTTACATCTTCTTATTAAAATTCAGAAAACCGACGTACCAACCGATCCTTTAGCTTCTTAATCGATACAGCCTTAAATATATACCCTAAATTGTACATAGCAACAGACGATAAGTTGAAAAAAATTCCAATGTAAAAGCATTAACCTTATTTGTATGGTTTCATTTTAAGACAAGCCAGTAGTTAGCGCATCGAATTCTTTAAGGAGCCTAAATTCTTGGAATGGTAGCATGATGACACTCAAGTGCATTGTAGATGGATTTCCTCAACCACACGTCACGTGGTACAAACCCAGTAGTCAACAAATATCATGTGGTATCAAGACTTTAACTGGAGGTAGTCAAGTGACAGTAAGAACAACAGAGTGCGGGGAAGACTATGGGTTCTACAAATGTCAAGCTGTAAATTTTGCTGGCAAAGATGAGCACTTTATTAAGATTTCACAGCTATGTAAGTGTGAAAATGTGTAAATATTATTAGGGAACGTATTTTATAAATGAAAGTTTAAAGTAGTGGAAGTATAAACATTTATTACTGAAAGACACAACATTGAACTAAAAACATTTTTCACCATTCAAATGCAACTATTCACTTCAGGTTTAAGGCTTGTACAATTTATTTCAATTGTATATTAGTTCCACCAGGCCCTCCTAAATTCACGATACTAGACCATGATATCCAAGCATCATCAGTGAATGTAAGATGGACTAGACCTGGTAATGACGGTGGAAGTCCTGTTATTGGTTACAAAGTGCAAATCAACACAAACCCATCAGAAGAAAAGATAGCAACAAGCACTCATACCTATTTCTATGGCCTGATAAAGAACACCATTTACACTATTAAAGTTGTCGCGATAAATGTCGTCGGTTCTGGGAATATATCTGAAGTATCCATAACAACAAAAAAGAAAGGTATGTATGATAGAGACTTCTTTAATTCTTAAGTTTGTGACTCGAGAACTTATCAACTATGTTTCTTTTGAAGGTGAACCAACCATCCCAAAGCTGATGCTTGTGTTGTACACCAGCAGGGACTCCAAACTGTCAGTGGTACTGCGTTGGACAATGCCTAATGACAATGGGGGAAACATAACAAAATATACTATTTACATGAAAGAGGTCCAAAGACAAAATCAATGGGAAAAAAATTGCTGACATAATTAATCCACCTCGACTGCAATGTACAGCGACGAATAATATCGTTTATGGAAAGTCATATGTGTTTATGGTTACTGCATGGAACAAGTATGGAGAAAGTGCGAGGGATGACGCAAGTGTCAAGACTGTAAATACTACAGAGGATAGAGCAATAATGGAAACAGGTGAGCATAATTAATGAAAGAATATAGTATTTGAGCGATTGCGGTGCTCTTGGCGTCCATGCATGACAATAATAATATGTGTTGATGATGATGACGGTGATTCCTAATGGTGACGGTTATTGCATATAATTTGTTTTACAATACGCGCACTGATTGCCTAATTTCTTTCATCAATAAGGAGACAGACATATTAAAAAAAGACGCGTACACTCAAGCTCCTTGAAAAGGCCGAACTAGAAAAGAGCAAAATGGACGAGCCAAATTTCAATTTCATCTTTTTTTACACACTAAATGCTTCTAACATCGATGCAAATACTGACTATTTCAATTTTGATGAAACATCTGGTATGGAGCTTGCTTTGTGACTTGAAAAAGTAGAAACTGAGCAACAAGTAAGTGCCGAAATGAACAAGAATTGCAAGATATTGTGCTAGAGCCAACCTGAAAAGGTACTAAACGAAACACAAAATGGTGTCTCAAAATGTTTATAGGTATGGCTTTTGTTACAGCATATTTTGATAAAATCTTCTTTGTCTATCATGATATTATTGGCCATAAAATGTTATTATATACCTCGAATTTCCAGATGGTGCAAGGAAAGAGGAGTAGAAACAAAACTATACTAGAAATGTCAAGCAGTGATCTAGATGACTGTCTAAGACGCTTTTATGCAGAGGCAAGAACAAAATCTGGAGAAGAATACAGCCGCTTGTCACTTCTTGGCTTCAGGAATTCTATCGAGAGGCACTTAATCGCCAATAACAGATGCATTAAGTTAACTAACAATCCAGTCTTTGCAAGGAGTAACAAAATGCTGGATTCAATGCTTAAAGCTATCCGAAGAGAAAATAAATAATGCACTAAACACAAACCTGTCATTGAATCTCAAGACATCCTAAAATTAAAGACAAGCCCATTCATGAGTCCAGAAACTCCAGATGGCCTTTTAAACGATCTACTGGTGTCGCCGTGGCTGCGAAGATTAGCGTTTGTTGAGAAGAAACAGCTTTGTATATGATAGAGACAATTACGGGAAAGCATTTTAACAGATGTCGCACGAGGAACAGTCTAAGAACTATATTTTATTTAACTATAAGTCAATGCAAGCACACAAAGGGAAACCAGGCTTTACAGTGCAGATAAAGATGGAGACGCATTTTACTGCATGGAGCTTAACCTGAGCAAGCTAATTCCTTTACAAGAACCTTCCTTTCAGAAACCTTTATCCAACTTTGCGCATTTCGATGATATTTGGTATCAAAGCAAGCCTCTGGGTGTTAATCGACTGTCAAAGTTGATGAAAGAAAATTCCCTTGGGGCTGGTATTTCAAAGGTGTACACGAACTATTGCTGTACGAGCGACTGCCATTCCGCTGTTGTTAGATGCAGGAGTTCCAGCTCAACGTATAATGAGCATTTCTTTGCATGCCAATGAACAAAGTCTAGCCAGCTACAACCGTCGGCCATCAACATCACAACTCTAGAATTATTCAGAGAACATTTCACACTGGAGAAAATCAAGTCTCCCGCCTCCTGCAAAACTTCGCTACAAGCACCGCAGACTCCATTGGCTTCAAGTTTGAGCAAATTCTCTCGACCTTCTGTTGTGGCTTAAAATACCTCTCTAAACAGCATGTTTAATTCATGTAACAAAGATCAGATCAAGGTATTCATTTCGACAGCAAATCCAAAAGAACTGTAGCTTTTGAAATATATGATTTACATGTAAGATCGTCTTTTTGAGTTGTGCACCGTTGTGCAATCTGTTAATCATCAATTCAATAACGATCAAGCCGTTAACTGGCTTTATAATGAAAAGTTTGACGAGCTGTCAATTTTTAGCCATTAAGGTTGTTTGTTATATTATGTCAACCAATAAGATAGCTAGAAATATTTCTGACGACGATGATTTGTCACCATTGAAATTAAAACAGTTTCTACTGGTCTCCTTGTGGAATTTATTGTAGTTAACATTGTTTACGTTTGTTTAACGTTCACATCACATTGTCAAAGTAGTATGGTGACCCGCACAGTACTTTGATAATGTGATGACGCGCAGTTTATCGTCAATAAGAGGACCGACGCATAAAAATATGATGGCAATTGATTGATTTAAAGCCGGATAAAACGGGAACCCTAACTAATCTTAACCTGATTTTATTTCAGATACTAAATTAGATGGCAATAAAACTGAAAAATCGAAATATGGTAAGAATGCTTCCGAGAATTAAAAAAAGGAAAAAATTAGCATGAACGACAAAAAAGGAAATAGAACAAACAGATTCAATACAGACATGAACAAAAAGCAATAAGAATTACAACAGGAATAAGAAAAAGGGGAAAAGGAAATAGGGAAAAGGGAAAAACAAATAAGAAAAAAGAAACAGATAAAAACACAAAATAGAAAGAGAAACAAAAGAAAGGAAAGGAGAAGAAAAGAAGAAAAAAAAAACCATAACAAGCGAAAAGAAAATAATTAAAGAAAATACCAAAAAAGAAAGAAAAGAGTGCCAAAAAGGGGAACGCAAATAACATGATATGTCAGTATTTTCGTATTCTTTTCAACAGACACAATTGTTGGAGTAATCACGTCTCTCCTTGTTCTCTCTCTTTGTCTTAATGTACTGCTATTTGTGTTCTTATGGAGAAAACCCAATAAAAGTGGTGAGTTGCTATGTTGCAATACTTCATTGTCATAAAGCATGGGTTTTATACTCAAAGTCTTAACATTACAATGTCTTGTCATGTATCTACTGTATCTTTTAACGTTATTGTTTGCCGTAAAAATAAGTTACGGGTTAAAGCCATGGTTGGTAGCCCTTATTTGAGAATTTATTTATCCTGATCTTTTTGCAGTAATAAATGATCAAGGAAATAAACCAAGGTATGTTAACATTATAAGCGCATAAGATAAGACCACTTCTTCACCGTATTTGTTTGTTAATTTTAATCTCCTGACATGACGGTCAGTTAATACCCAATGATACCATGTTACTACAATGGAAAACAATGTGTTCATATTAAAGTATACTGTATAAGTATATTGTACACTGAATTAATTTTCTGTTTATTAATCAGGACAACGACAAAAGGACAAAGTTACGAGGTATCAGCCTATCTCTATGATTTTTTAAAACATTAAGATAGCGCAAACTAAGCATTCATTGATTAATCTGATTGGTTAAAAAATATTAATGTAGCCCTCTTTTCTGGAATTGAATGTGAGAAGACAGGTAACGAACAAGAGGCACATATGAATACAAATAAAAATAAATAATAAAATAATAATAAAAAAATGGGATTTAGTAGTGGCATTTCTACAGAGTATAGCTATTCATCCACTATCATTCCAATTCCAAAGAAGAAAGGTACATGCATACGTCTTTCCGCCCTCCCTTAAAACAAAAGAAGTTTGGGTAACAGTACAGTATTGCGAGCACGGTCAGAAATTAAAGGCGAGTCCACTTATGTTTGCATGTTGACTGAGTATAATGGACTTTCCTTTCGATTCAATTACAAAGGCAGTTATTCAAAAATATTTCCTACGCGGAACCGGCTAGATAATTTCAAGCCATTTCAGCCTCACTTTTTTCTACTGGCTCCGACATATAGGAAGTGGGCGATTGTACAAATACCATATGGCGAAATAACCATGTTTAATCCATGCGTATATAATATACGGTATTCATATAAATAACACAATATAGAAGAAAAGGGGAGAAATGCGACGTTTCTGTTTTAAATTATTTCTGCTCCTTTCTGCGATGATATTTTTAAAATGATTCATTTTTATTTTATTGAAGAATATTGAGATGAGAGGAAATGTATTACCACAGGTAACCCAATCTGTTCCTGAATACGAAGCCGTTCAACAAGCGATTGGAAACACAAATGCCCCAGGAACTGTTTTTTCTCCTTCTGGCAATGCAAGTCAATATCAAGAGCTCAATCTGTTAGCACCAGGAATCCCACCAGAGGGCTTGGGTCCGATGTACGAGGCTCTTCGTGCAAAATCCAAGGACTTGGAATCTGTGGCTCAACATGAACAGCATCCGTACGAATCCCTTGACCTTAAAAACAAAAGCTCTGCTTATCAGTCACTGCAGACTATCAATATATAGTGTGCAATGTTTGACTAGTGCGATTATATTCCCTTAAGAGTTGAACATTATTCATTTGCACATCTTCATTCGCTGAAGTTCATTTTAGTATATCCAATCAAAAAACATTGAAAGGTTAACCAGTTAACGAATACTGAGTTAATCAGAGTAAACGAGTGGCCTTTCATCAGCAATAATCAGTTTTATTTTTGTTTAAACAGAAACTCGTACTTAAATAGAAACAAGCTTTAAGGATTGTTGCGTTATTCAGATCACCATCTATTTCTGTTTGATATTTCACCTCAAAAGATAATCATGTAGGATTTGAAGTTCCACCCTAGTGTAACCTGTTTCACTTTGCTGTAGCATTGCGTTACTTTCCAAATAAAAATTAATGTAAAAATTCTCAAGGAAAGCCTCTTTCCCTTACTGTAGGAAAAAGAACATATGTTTTAAAAGTTAATTAGCTGAATAACTTTTTTTTAGATAGACTAGATAGATGTTAATGATAATGCACTAAGCAAATAACTACAAAAAGAAGGAGGCAGAAAGGTTTCAGGCAGATGCCCGGTTGGAGAAATTCAAAAACAACTAAAACTCTGCGAGTCAGGAAATCGTTCTTTTGTTTTGTTTTTTTCTTTAATAATTTTATCTTCGTTACTCACAAAAAAAAAACCCAGTTATTTACATATTTCCTATTATGAAGTTTTAATATATATACAAAATAACACACTACTAGAAATAATAAATCACAACAAACTACGGCAAGTTATAAAGTACAACTCAATACAACTAAAGAAAAAAAATGCAATGCCTATTTTAAACTTATATATCAAAATATGATCTAGAATACATAGATATAGTTTTTTTGTGTATATATCGGTACATTTTATAATTCCTTTTTGTGTGCCATTGTTATTTTTCCCCACTTCTTACGATGTTGCTCTTCCTTAATTTTTGTTCTGGCAACTTTATGTTCAATATTTTCGTAACTTAAAAACATGTTTTGAAACAAGGAAAGAGAGGGAACTTTCATTTTCTCTCTAATTCCTTATACAGTACTAGTTATTTGTAAATTAAAATAATAAAGTTTATTAGGATGTCATCCACCCATAATGATATGTTTTCCTATTAGATCGTGGCAAATGAATGTCATATTTTTCTAACCAGTCTCTTATCTGAATCCATAGGGTTTTTATTTCAACGCATTCAATGAATAAATAGCCTGTTGTTTCCGAATAAAGTGAACAAAACGAACAAGAGGAAAAGTTCAAAATATCATAACGATGAGGTCTCGATTGAGATATAGTATATTGTTTAGAATTTCGTATTGAAACATCTTCAAATATGCATCTATATTCGTGTTATAAATCCTACCGTATATCTATCCCCAGTCTAATTCTTTATATACATACATATTTTTTCCTTCATCGAACAAATTTGATGTGTTTTTGCTTTCTCAATTTCGACTTTTTTCGTTCCTATTTGTATATAATTATCATTTCGGTTATTTTTTGTTAGGAAACTAACATAATATAAGTAAAAAATGAACTTTTAATGGTGTTGCGCCCCTTTTAAATAAGAACGATTTCGTTTATCATTTATAACGACTTGAGCGTAGTAAGAAACTTGGGCCCTAGGACAATCTTAACGAATTAGGGCAATGTAGCAGGTGTTTGAATCGTTGGGAGTTGATGTTAGAAATACTGGTACTGAACCATGCACAACCTGCTGCGAGGTTTCCATTGTAATGAAGTCTCTTCTTTAGACTAGCTTCCAATGCAGGTTTGATAACTGGAACGTCGGTATCATCGGCATACACGATATACTGTAAGTTAGCAGAGTTGCCACTACGAATACTCCAAACCGCTTCGAGAAGTTTTACATAGGTTTTTAGTGCCTGAAATATGCCTTAAAAAGGAATTTAGCCTCATAATCATAATCACGATGATGGTATTGGTATTCAAATAATTGTAATACATTTCAACTTAGCTTCGTTAGGTTTTTATGGCCGTTTAATAATCTAAGACTTTATATATAGATGAGAATGAGATAATTATCTGTTTGAAAGAAAATATCACAGAACGCACTAGAAATGGTCGAGAACAAAGCTTCACGCGGTACAGTGTCAACACTCCTCAACAAACGTCCCCACCTGGGGAATACAAGCAGATAATAATTCATCGTGATAAACATGCAATCGAAATGTCCAGAAGAGTAGAAGTAGAAGCAGCACCTCCACAGGAGCACCGAGTCATTATCAAGTACTGAAGCATTCTGACAAAGCTGGTTCATCACAACCAGGTCAAGGTCCAACTTACTGGCCCCTTCACCATCCACAGTTTAAAAACTTGATGTTCAGCTTGCCAAGAACATAAGAGATGCTACTTACCAGATGCTTGGTGTTAGGCTATACCCTACAAATAACAAAGGCCTGAAAACGAATAGCATTCAACAGCTAGAAAACAACAGGATTGACCAGTCCTCTATAACCAATGAACTTACTGACCACGCTTTCCGGATGCTATGCCGTACCACCGTCAAGACACCTGCTGGCGGTACCTCAAGAACGCGCGTGTGCTGTTTATTTTAGAAATTTCGCAGTCTAAAGCTATAGCTGAATGGAAAACGTTTTCACAGTTAAGCGGTTCTATTAAAGAAAGGATTTCAAAATCGTCTTCCACTAAAGAGTAGCAAATCTGCCATTTCTCTGCGAATTGTAATGGAAGGAACTCATTATTAACTAATGTTTTTGCAAGGTATATTTTTTATCGCGGTGCGACGCACCTAACCGTTCGATCCTTTCCGTCCGAGTGGAGGCCAGTGTCGGCAAGCAAAGGGATCAAAACGGACAACCTAGGCAAATTTCTAGCTATTTATTTGCGTTTCTGTTGCAAAGAGTACCAAATAATGTAAAAGAGCTGGGGTACCTCTGAGTTATTTACGGGCAAAAGTACAAATTCTCGCTGTCGGATTGGCTAACTAGCAAAAAAATAAGTTGTGTTACCACGCTTAGGTGCGTCGCATACTCCTCGTTTGGCAAGTTAAATCTCAATTCGTAAACATAATTTTGTTGAGTTCATATTTAGATTTAATCTTTATATTTGACTTTTATTCGATTTATAAATATAACATTAGGACGGAAAATATAGCAAATACTAAGCAAAAAACAACAAAGCTGCATGACCCAAAGGATCCCAAAGCCTGACATGTCCTTCACATCTTCTTCATAAGGCATATAGTCCTCGCAAGCTGGAGGTAAACATCGAGAGGGTCCAAATAAAGCAGAGGTTCAATCTAAAGGCTACTGCAATATCAGCTATATAATACCTGCAATAAATTAAAATCTCAGTCAGAAGGAGGATCATGAATAAGGAGGAAGAGTAGGAGAAGTAGAAGTAGATGGAGGTTTGGCTGTGGCTGTGGTTGGGAGACCTGATAATAAAATTTAAAGCAATTATTAATGGAAAATAAAATAAGTAGACTAAAAGCTATGCTATTGAACGTTTTCTCAAATCTTTATCAAGAAAGAGTATACATTTTAATCGTGTTAAACATGCATTTGAAGAAAAGGACTCTAATAACTGTCATAAACACTATAGTTTTCAGTAAATTAGTAATGATGAAAAAGTAAATTTTACACCGTGAAAAAGATGAAAAAACTTACTGACGTTTCGGGCGCTAGTCCTTCGTCGGAGTAAAAGAGAAAGAGGTGGTAGAAAGGAGTGTATATAAGATAGAATAAGACAAAAGAAACCAATGAGAGCAAGGTAGGCAAGGAAACAAAAACAAACCATTAAAAGACAAAAGGATTTGTCTAATCAAATCGTTAATCAAAGAGAGACCGAAAACAATGAAGTCAGAAATGAAGTCAGAGAATGATTAGCTAGATTAAAATGCCGGGAAACTGGTTTGGTGTTTGGTCTTTCTTCGATTAACGGCAATAATGACTGTCGCAAGACCAAAGAAATGTGGCTTATTCACCTATTGGGCACTCTTAGTCCCAACGGGATTAACGAACGCTTTACTTTCAACTAACCTTTTCTTTTGTCTTTTAATTGTTTGTTTTTGTTTCCTTACCTACCTTGTTCTCATTGGTTTCCTTTGTCTTATTCTATCTTATATACACGCCTTTCTACCACTTCTTTCTCTTTTACTCCGACGAAGGACTAGCGTCCGAAACGTCAGTAATTTTTTTCATCTTTTTCACGGTGTATAATTTACTTTTTCATCATTACTGTTTCATTAGAAACACCGACGCAGCTCAGCTGTTACTAGTTTTTAGCTAGTTATATCCTCCTTTCAGTAAATGTTTGGGCAAATTCAACTGCGCAGCCTTTAAGAATTACAGGCCGTCCAAAAATTTGCATGTCGAGTTGTATGCAGGGCTAGGAAATATGATCATATCACGTGTGTGTGTGTGTGGGCGTGTGGTGTGAAGGGATCAAAGTAAAGAATATGTTATGCTGTACTGTATTGTATATTATACAGTATACACAGATGGGAAGGTAGTCGAGTCTCTAATCAGGAATAGCTGCAGATACAGAGAGTGTAGAACGGATGCAATTAAACCGTGAAATAAAATCAAACTAAATACTAACTAATAGTATCTATTTAGTGACTAATAGTTGCTACTACTCAACCAGAACATTCATCATACAAAGATAAATACACAAGAGACCATTTGTCTCTGTTGTTTAATAAATGTTCTGGTTGAGTGATAGTAACCATTAGTCACTAAATAGTACTATTAGTTAGTACTTAGTTTGATTTTATTTCAAGAATCAATTGCATCCGCTCTATAACCAAGATTAAAAGAACAACATACATATTTCGTCTAGCGAGGGGGAGGAGTGGAGTTGAATTTGTTAGCAAACCAACATACGGCGGACGTAAAAGATCCACTGAAAACGATGATGACGACCATCTTCAGTGCCCGTGCTAACCTGGTCCCCGGAGTGGAGCTTTGCTCTGTGGTTTTCCCTGCCTCTATGTGGCGAAGTTTATAAAACGAAACGAAATGAAATGAACGAAACGAAGCGAATGAAATGAGAATGAAATGAAATGAAATGAAATGAAATGAAATGAATGAACTGAAATGAACTGAACTGAACTGAACTGAACTGAACTGAACTGAACTGACTGACGAACTGAACTGAACTGAACTGAACTGAACTGAACTGAACTGAACTGAACTGAACTGAACTGAACTGAACTGAACTGACTGAACTGAACTGAACTGAACTGAACTGAACTGAACTGAACTGAACTGAACTGAACTGAACTGAACTGAACTGAACTGAACTGAACTGAACTGAACTGAACTGAACTGAACTGAACTGAACTGAACTGAACTGACTGAACTGAACTGAACTGAACTGAACTGAACTGAACTGAACTGAACTGAACTGAACTGAACTGACTGAACTGAAGACTGAACTGAACTGAACTGAACTGAACTGAACTGAACTGAACTGAACTGAACTGAACTGAACTGAACTGAACTGAACTGAACTGAACTGACTGAACTGAACTGAACTGAACGAACTGAACTGAACTGAACTGAACTGAACTGACTGACTGAACTGAACTGAACTGAACTGAACTGAAACTGAACTGAACTGAACTGAACTAACTGAACTGAACTGGAACTGAACTGAACTGAACTGAACTGAACTGAACTGAACTGAACTGAACTGAACTGAACTGACGAACTGACGAACTGAACTGAACTGAACTGAACTGAACTGAACTGAACTGAACTGAACTGAACTGAACTGAACTGAACTGAACTGAACTGACTACTGAACTGACTGAACTGAACTGACTGAACTGAACTGAACTGAACTGAACTACGAACTGAACTGAACTGAACTGAACTGAACTGAACTGAACTGAACTGAACTGAACTGAACTGAACTGAACTGAACTGAACTGAACTGAACTGAACTGAACTGAACTGAACTGAACTGAACTGAACTGAACTGAACTGAACTGAACTGACTGAACTGAACTGAACTGACTAACTGAACTGAACTGAACTGAACTGATACTGAACTGAACTGAACTGAACTGAACTGAACTGAACTGAACTGAACTGAACTGAACTGAACTGAACTGAACTGAACTGAACTGAAACTGAACTGAAATGAAATGAAATGAAATGAAATGAAATGAAATGAAATGAAATGAAATGAGATGAGATGAGATGAGATGAGATGAGATGAGATGAAGAAATGAGATGAGATGAGATGAGATGAAATGAGATGAAATGAAATGAAATGAAATGAAATGAAATGAGATGAGATGAGATGAGATGAGATGAGATGAAATGAGATGAAATGAGATGAAATGAGATGAAATGAAATGAAATGAAATGAAATGAAATGAAATGAAATGAAATGAAATGAAATGAAATGAAATGAAATGAAATGAAATGAAATGAAATGAAATGAAATAAATGAAATGAAATGAAATGAGTAAAAAATGAGCTTTTATTTTGTATTGTCACATGTCAATCAAACGATTTTGCTTACCAGTTACAATGACCTGAAGGTAGTAAGGAACTTGTGCGCTAGAACCCTTTTCACGAATTAAGGCAATGTAGGTGTTTGAGTCGTTGACATTTGCATTGGATAAACTGTACCATGCACGACCTGATGCGAGGTTTCCATTATAATGAAGTCTCTTCTTTAGACTTGCGTCCAATGCAGGATTGATAACTGCAACCTCGGTATCATCGACATAGATGTACTGTGGGTTAGCAGAATTGCCACTACGAATACCCCAAACCGCTTCAAGAAGTTTTAAATCGCTGGTCCATTGGAAAAATACGGTCTCGCCAACAAATGCACGCGAATGACCAGGGCTATTGATGACAACAGATTCTGAATAGAAACATCCATTGAAAACTCAAACATCCATATTTAACACGTCATTGCAATTTATTATATTTAAAACTTGTTAAAAAACCTGAGAACACGGTTTTATTTTTAGAGTATATGCTAGTTGATATAACACATTTCAGCTTAGTCTGTTCTATTTCCTTAATAACCGGTTTAAAAACACTCTCCAAAACTATTTATTCGAAATACCTGTAACTTAAAAAATCACAGGATCATCTTACACCCATATCTCAAAACATTTCGAACAGTTACCTAATCTTAGTGTATTCAACTTTCAAAACAACTACTTGATAACTTGGTTCGCATCACTCATCAACTCAGGTGACCGTCGGTAATGAGAGATCATCACCGGGGAATTCCTTTACTAGGGCCGGCGAAAGTGGTGCTTGATCCTTCTAACTGCAATAGTTAACTATTAACTATGGTTCGGGCGAGTATTACCGAAACGAGTTCGCCAATGGTTATTTTGTTGCTACATCTGTCATCGGTGTGTTAACAGAGTGACACGATGCCGCAAAATATAAATAATTCAATAATATTATTCGTACTTTCAAATAATTATAAATGAAAAGGTACGGGTCACCTGAATATTTAAACTGATCGAGCAGGTGGCCCTAATGACAAAAAATTTTTGTCGGTCGTAGATCTGAAATCTGAGACCGAGTAAAACGCTGCAAAATGTAGTGTGTTAACAGTGGAACCACGTAGTTTGGTTTTAGATTGGAATATGAAGCATTACTTTTGAGTTAGAAATGTGAATTTTCGTATTTTCTGGCAGAAAACACACACAAAAGCACAAAAATGTCGTTTAGTCTAGATCTAATATCGCCCATTTCAGACCTCCGACAGACAACGTTTTTCAAATAGTAAGTTATCTAAATAGATATGGATTGTATTACCTGGCATAGTTATAAAGCATATACATATTATCAGAACACTCCAAATATCGTTTCCAAAATACATCAGGAGAATGCTTGCGAGCTCAAATATTTGTCACAAACCAGAATCTAATCAGTGTCTCTTTGACGGTTCATTCTTCATGTTAATAAATTATCAAACGAGGCCGACCACAGGCTCACCAGTTTTACCTGTAAGAGATCGATCTTATATTTGCTTACTAAAGGCATGATAATAAAGCAATATATAGCTGACAGGCACACATATCCATTAAATGTGGATAATGGATGTGGATAAAGTGGATAAAGGAGGAATGCCCAAAGGTATAACAGCAAATGGGCAAGCTTAAAATTAATCACTTTTTTGATCTTTGGCATGTTGCAAAAAGTAAGTAAAGTGTCTACGAAAACATACAAACAAACAAACAAACCAATAGAATGAATGAATAAATGGATAAAATCAAAAGAAAGATTTTTCACGTAATTATGCAGAAGAGAAAAAATGAGTTGGAAATTCAAAGATTCATATATTAAATAATAACGTCATATTAAGTCCTTTTCCGAAATAGCACTAAGGCACAATAATTATTCTGTTACATTATTTTACGGCTTTAGGAGCTATTTAAGAGTTTATTCAAAAGGTTGGACTTGTTTTTTCGGTGAAAAACACTCAAATCAGAAAAAGATTAAATGTTTACTCGACGAAAGTATAGATAGATTTCACGTGACATCACACGCATTGCAGCCGCCATATTGGTGTACATATCAGGTTTCATAATCACAAATATATCTATGCAAACGCAAGCCAAAAGAGTAATTATTATAAGTTTCTTCATGAAATCAAGCTCAAATTCCACATCTTTGAAAGATCCAAAAGAGTTTAAGGATCGTTTAAGTTCTCTTCCATTATCTGAGTACGCAAAAAAGCTTGATTCTGCTGTAAAAGCACGATATTTGGAGAACATTGAAAGTGTCGGAATTTACCCCGTTCTACTGAAGGGGAACGTCTTCAAACCGGATTGTCTCCCGCCAGTCCGAATCGGCAGATATTCTGTGTTATTTATTCCTTAAAACAAGCTTTTATACAAAGGAATAGTTCAAGAACTTTAGAAGTCTAGAGGCTTTTAAATAGCTGGATTGGTCTACAGCATGCAAGGGCTTGAAATATGCCAACAAGTTTCTCGTGTTGGCTGAAGTTCGACACTCTCAACGAATGAACGATTAATAAGTAGCTTACAATCAAAACTCACATTAGTAGTGCTGCTCACTGGTCTTTATTTAAAAATTTAAATAAAAACAAAATTAATATAAATTTAAATTTAAATTAAAATTAAAGAATTGTTTTTTTTTTAATCGTCGCTCAATTTCGCCACGCTTTTGTTCAAGGCCACGTGCTCTTTTTTCTCGTTTCGAACTAGCTTCAAGCGTTGTTTCTAGATTCTCTCCTGATTGTTTTAGCTGTGTCCCAGATAAATTGCGGGAACCCAGTCAGGGTTATATCGATCTTATGATTTTGCTGAACGTTCAGAGGTGAAATGTTTTCCACAGGCTCGGCCATCTCGTATAAGAAAGTGTCTGTGTGGCCAGCTCTACTTATCGCCGATATCCATAGTTTTTTCCTCAATTCTGATAGTTTTTGAGCTTCTTCGCCTTGGTTAGTGACCACTTGAGGGACTGTAGCAAAATTTATGCCTTTATCTTGACCAATTCTGTTCCCACAGCCAAAAATCAAGCATAAAACTATCCTCACGGCGACTTCTCACGTACATTCTCTTACCCTGTAATGACACGTGATGTACACCAATATGGCGGCTGCCCAAAAAATGATCACGTGACTGAAACCCATCTATAGCAGAGGAAGACGAAGTTTTGACTGTTCTCAATATGGCGGAGCTGATTTGCGCGGAGAAACTTGATATGATTATCGAAAAGCTCATAAACCTGGATTCTCTCCAGGAATCTATAACTAAGATGGAAAAAGGCAATCTAAAAGATCGGAGAGAGTACCACAGAACTTAGATAAGGACAGTAGATATGTCACAGCGTTGTGCGAATTACAAGGAAACAATTTTGTATTGTTAATTCTTATTTACCAAATTATGAAAAAGAACAAGTACTTTTGATGAAAGAATTATTTTAATTTTTCAATGAACCTCGATCTTGAATCATCTGCTGGTAACCTCCCAGCTAAATTAAAGTCTGTAGAAACAATTGAAACCTTTAGGATTGAATACAATTTATGTGATATTTGGAGATTAAGGAATCCATTAGAAAAAGGTTTCACTTGGCGAGCACAATAAGGAAAAGCTAGTAAAAATATATATTGTATTAATCTACATCGTAGATTATATTTTTTTCTTTATATCAAACGAATTACAACCATATCCCTTACGATGTGATACAATCCTAGCTCCTTCAACTGATCACTCAGCTATTACAATAAACTTTAAAGCTTTTAATACATACCTCAGAAGTTCGTCTTTATGGAAATTCAATAATTCAATAATTGACAACAAAGATTTTGGTACCCAGATCAAGTCCTATTTAAGTAACACGAAGGAGAATCTTGAAAAGGAAAATATAACAGACCCACATTTAAGATGGGAACTTATAAAATACGAGATACGCAAATTTTCAATGACTTTTTTAAAACAAATAGCTAAGCGTCGCAAATCGGAGTACGTTCACGTCGAAGAGAAATTAAAGAAATAGAACAACAAAATGGATTGGAAAATGATGAAGAATTGATTAAAGAGCATAAGATTTTAAAAGAAAAATAGAAGAAAAGTGTAATTACATTACAGAAGGTATAATTATTCGATCAAAAGCAAAATGGTACGAGACAGGCGAAAATAATACAGAATATTTTTTAACTTTAGGAAAACGTAATAAGTCCAAAACTCATATTAAAAAAATAATATATAAAGATAATAATAAAGAAATTACAATTTCTGACAAGATAATGAAAACAATTAAAGATTACTATAGTACTTTATTTCTTTCTAAGTCCAACGAAACAAGAAGCCAATGTCGCAAATTTTGATCGAAATACACAATCCCAACTTTATCGGAAAAAAAAACTGGTTATCTGAGATGCATTGGCTTGACCAATAACAAATTGGTTATATCAACCAATACATTTGGTTATTAAAATCAATGTTATTTGGTTGTTTTAACCTAATGTTTATTGTCTAAAACAACCAATTAAATAATGGTTACATCAACCATTTTTATATAACCAATTGAAATGGTTATATTAACCAATTAAAAACTAGTTATCTGTGATGCACATCAGCAACCCGCGGTTGCTGTTTCATTAATGGCCATGGGCTCTGATTGCGATACACGCTTCTGTAAACGAACAGATCTACGGGGCATAGTGACCTACAGGAAAGAAAAACGAAAGGTAGTACAAAGTGTTTATATAATGAGAATGAGTGGGTGATAAAAAGCCGGCGGCAAACGTAATGAAACACAACAAGGGATAAACCATGTCAGACATAACTGTCGACGCAATTACGGTAGATCCCTACGTAAATTAACAAGACGGCCAAAAGTGGCCGGCTAAAAAACTGGCCAATAAAAACGTGGGCTAAAAGTCAACGACTACAAGTCCAAAGAAACGAGGTTCATGACAGCTGAACAGCTCTTCACAAACTCAAAGTTATCGAAATTAACTATAACAAAATTATAAGCCGTCAAAATGACTTAACATAAACTGATTAAAAGATAACGTAAAGCCTGAAGTATGGCCCCGCGACAGCTGCGGTACAACAAATATTGTCCCTGCTTATTAAGATGGACTCCGTCACGTTCATATAGATTTTTACCAGGGTTTAAAAAAACACGGTGCCGCCAACAAAAAACCTTTTGCAAAGGTTCAAGAACTACTTCAAGGTATTGTTGTAGTACCCTGGCACGCTTGTAAAATCGTACGGGGTATGGCGTAGCGAGACCGCGGAGGATAACATGACAGACGCATACCACTGATATAAAGTCAAAGGTCCGTAAAAAGGAATAAAATTCCTCAATGCTATAGCCCACTACTTCGGGTGCAAGGAAAGGCAAGTCATTAGTCCCAATTTCGAGAATTATGATGTCGGGCTTAACTTGACTGACGATAGGAATGTCATGCGCCCGCAATTTCTAGACAGTTCTTCCTCCAACACCATGAAAAAGGACTTCTGCTGACCCGATCAGGCCAAAATGGTTAAATGCCTTTGCATGAAAATTATGATCAAGGTCACTTTTAAGCCTTCGTACAAACGAATGACCTAAAATGAGTACCTTGGGAACGCCCCCCATATGGAATAACAGGGGACTTAAAAATGTTGCGTAGCAGCAAAAGAAACAGGTTGTACTTACCGCTGAAAATCAGGAAAAAAGTGAGTCTGAAACAAGTGTGTAACAAAGTTTGGAACAAAGCTAGTATGTTCGATAGACGTTCAAGCAGAATGTTGTCCTCCTTGAAAACTAAGACAGGTTAAGATGTCCCAGCCTCATCCCCTGATTGGCCATTCCCATGATAAAATTAGAGGTAAACTAAATATGGATAGTAGTTTTACATTAATCTCGATTACATAAGACATAGTCTAAATATGGATAGTAGTTTCACATTAATCTCGATTTCTTAAGACATAGTCTAAATATGGATAAGAGTTTTACATTCATCACCATTACATAAGAGATAGTCTAAATATGAATAGTAGTTTTACATTCATCTCGATTACATAAGACATAGTCTAAATATGGATAGTAATTTTACATTCATCTCGTTTACATAAGAGATAGTGTAAATCAGTATGGATAGTAATTTTACATTCATCTCGATTACATAAGACATAGTCTAAATATGGATAGTAATTTTACAATCATCTCGATTACATAAGACATAGTCTAAATATGAATAGTAACTTTACATTCATCACGATTACATAAGAGATAGACTTAATATGTATAGTAATTTTACATTCATCTCGATTACATAAGACATGGTCTAAATATGGATAGTAATTTTACAATCATCTCGATTACATAAGAGATAGACTAAATATGGATAGTAATTTTACATTCATCACGATTACATAAGAGATAGACTAAATATGGATAGTAATTTTACATTCATCTCGATTACATAAGAGATAGACTAAATATGAATAGTAATTTTACATTCATTCGGATCGCATAAGGTTTAGCTATTAAATACACCGTACACTAAGTGTTACATAACATATGTAATTAAAATGTAATTTAAAAAGTGCATCGGCATGAAACATAAAAATCCTATTTGTGCCAAATATTAAATTTATTGAAGTTAAAAATTGTCAGGGAATTTTACTTACAGAATTAAAGGTAGCCCAAAATTACAAGACAAAATTGGCAAAGGGAACCCATGCAAATGGTTGATGAATTTTAACTATTCATATATCAAATGTCACAGACAGTATAACTTTTGGAAAATATATTAGACGACCTACAATATTCATGAGCATTAACAGAGCATTATAAGACTTCAAAGTGGTCTTTTTTGGAGGAGTTTTGCAGAATGGTTATCGCTTCGAGCAACATAAACTTTACATCACGATGTGGAAATCATGTTGACATCTAGACGTACAGACCAAGGGAAAACTTATTCAGATGCGGCGGCCATACTGTCCTCGATGTTTGGCCATGAGAATTCGCTATCACTATGCTCGTCATCAGACATCTTACTGAGATAAACGTGACTGTAAAACAGCGTGTTTTGTAGAAAAAATAAGTGAATAAATATTGCCAGTAAAAAACAACAAATTGCAATACTTGTTTTGTTGTTTAGCGGCCAAGGATACGGGACCGCGACCGCGGGCAGATACTGACAAAATACCGCCCGCTCAAACAGCCAATCAGAACGCACGATTTTTTAGGATACCGGACCGGAAAAAAATAAACATGGTCATTTCGAGAGAAATTATACCGGCTGAGCGCAGGCTAATACTTGGGTATGTACTATTGTGTTATGACTGCTGTTTAGCTCACTTTAATAACTTTCCTTAAGTTCCCTTTTCGTGCTTTAGTATTGTATAGTTTCAATTCGTTTATAAGTTAAAATAATAACTGTTGTTGGTTATCGTCAAAAGGCTAAAACCGTCCTTTGAACCGCACTACTCGCCATTTGTCTACTTTCCATGCACTTAAAGTATTGAAGCAATTTATGATCGTTTTTCGTAGGTTACTTGGCGAAATAAACCAAGTGGGAGGCGGGTTGGGAGAAAACGAAAAACGATTAGTAAATCGAGAGCCGTTAGGCGAGTGTTTTCTCAACTACGATCCCAGATAGTTTATTTCGCCAATAACCAACGGAAAACTATTGCTTTTAAAATATAGCCCAAGATGAAATAAACTGCGCAGTCAAATTGCGGCTTACGACATTTTAATTTTATTTCTATGATAAACATCTTGTTTCTCCTTACTTCATTGAGTGACCAATCACAACACTTGTTATATCAATCAAATCACTGAGAAAAAAATAATCAACGACTACAACTATAACTATAACAGCTTTTGAAAATCATGCTATATCAATCGAAATTGCTTACGAAGACTTCTTTGACGGTTTTTGCAAAAATAATTTTTAAGTTTTAATGAATGAAGGTTTAAATGGTTGGAAAGCGACGTGAGCTTGATAATAGAGACATCCATTGATCACGTTGGCAAACTCTTCTTGGAAGTTGAAAGTTTGAAATTGTTTTTTCTGTAGTGGTACTTGACCATGTGCTGCATGTCGAGTGATCTATGTAATCATTGGGACTGGTACTGGACTGGACTGGGACTGGACTGGACTGGACTGGACTGGATCTGGACGGTGACTGGACTGGACTGTGACTGGACTGGACTGGATCTGGACCTGGACCTGGGACTGGACTGGACTGACTGGACTGGACTGGACTTGGACTGGACTGGACTGGACGGGACTGGACTGGCCTGGACTGGACTGGGACTGTACTGGACTGGACTGGACTGGACTGGACTGGACTGGACTGGACTGGCATGGACTGGACTGGACTGGACTGGATGGACTGGACTGGACTGGACTGGACTGGACTGGACTGGACTGGACCTGGAGTGGACTGGGACTGGTACTGGACTGGACTGGGACTGGACTGGCCTGGCTGGACTGGACTGGGACTGGACTGGGACTGGGACTGGACTGGACTGGACTGGACTGGACTGGACTGGCCTTGGACTGGACTGGAACCTAGACTGGACTGGACTCGGTACTGTGACTGCTTGTGACTGGACCTGGACTGGCCTGGACTGGAAATGAAAAAAAACATATTTTAGTTTTTTTTTTTTTAATGTTTTTTTTTGTAATAATGGGATGAATGGAATAAAAAGGATTTGCTTTATTTGAAGTTTATGAAATGGATTATTTAGGGAATATCCATAGGCTTAACGAAAATAAATAAAGACAAGTATGAATGAAGCTACTTTCATGGTAAGTAAGTGGAAGGATTAGACCATCGATAGCTAGTGAAATACAGCGCATATTCTTTTCATACTTGATAACATTGTTTACAAACGGAATACACTGATCACTAACCTGTAGCAACACAATGGTCTTGACACTAGGTATCACAGGTCCCCTTACAAAAGACATAGCCGTCGAGCCTGTCGCTTCATTAAGGCAAAGGTACAAGGACAAAAACCTTCTTCATCTTTTTCACCATTAGGGTACAGCTCTATAAACCAGCTGTGGCCGCATAACCAGAAGTTAGGAAATCTATAGTAGGAGCCCGAATGTTTTCGGAATAGTGCTTGGTAGTCATGTATTGTCCACACAAAAGTGCTTAGGTCGTCCTAGGATAAAAAATACATATAGGATCAGTTTCTTTTAAGGTTTAATGTCTGAAAATTCTCAAGCATGTTAAGGCTTGGTATTTTACCGGTTTGTTGAAAAATCACATTTATTTACTTTAAGCTTAAGCTTCTGAAATGGAGTTTTGGATCTAAAGTGATATTTCGGTTTCCTAAAATTTTAAACATGTTCTTTTTGACTTCCGGTTGTCACGTGACCACGTGACATTTCAAAATGGGCTGGCGGTTTTTATATGAATCAAAAATATTTTTATTTAAAGTTATTAGGTACATTAACCTTGACAAGAATCTGTCCGGAATAGGTATCCTTCGCTTTTGGCTAAAGGGATAATTGACAAAACAGGTCACGTGACCGAGTCAAAATATTGAATATTCTTATTTTGTGCCTTAACTAAGAATGATTTTCAACTATTCCGGACAGTTTCTTGTTAAGATTATTGTACTTAACAATTCAGATTGAACATTTTTCAAAGACTGTTTTATTGAACTGACGATTTCAATAAGCATATGTAATAGGGCTACATGCTGTCCAATTAAGAAATAATTGAAAACGAGGACAGGACTGACAATCAACAAATTTTGTGATAAGGGTACACACGGAGATCACAGCTTTGTTTCTAAATGTGCCATATAAATGACAGAGAAAGCAACAGCCATTTTAGTTCTCATTGCTATATCGTGTATTTGTATATAGTGTTTGTCGTTAAATTTGAAAGAGTTTTCTTTCAGAAAAAGTATCATTAGCTCTTTTAGATAATTTACAGGAATAGGTAAGTTTGGCTCATAATGCTGTTCATAGTGTGAACAAACCACCGGTGAACAAACATCAGGTGTGGCGAGTATAGCATTGTTTAGCATAGGAGTATTCTCAATAAAGTTAGTAGAATCCTTTGTGTATGACTCTTGTTTTTTTGGCAATCGGTTGTAGAAGGTAATCTAATATATATATTTAGGCACTGCCTAAAAGCGGAGCTCCCGATACGGAAGTCATAGGGAGAACAATTTGAATGAAACTGAAAGATAAAAATAAGATAGGGGGGAAAATCTTCAATTATTTTTTATTGGAAATGAAGATAATTTCTTCCATAATAAAAACCATGCAGTGAAATGAAATCGAAATGCACTACATTATTTTTGTTGTTTTGTTTAGCGCGAGTACATACTCTCCCACTTAGGAATTTTGTACACAACTCACCACCACCCCGAGGGGCTAGTTTTGCTCTTGGAAGATTTTTCGACGAAATTTTCCAAAAAAAACCGACATTTTTAGGCTTTGAATCTCTTTTACTAAAAAAGCCGAAAGATATCTACAGATAATTCAATACAATATCAAGTTTAGTGAAATTTACCTCGGATGTCTTTCATTGAAATCGAAAATCTGGAGATTTAGGATAAATCAAGACCAAAAAACAGACTTGGAGCAAAATATAAGCTTACTTTAATAATTACGTTTTTTACAGAACGAGACGTTTTACATTCAGTTAAACTTGACAAGAACAACTGAGACGAAATAGAAAATAAAAGCAATGCAAAAAGGCAATGCAAAATGACGAATTTCTTTGTAAGTAAATTGGCGTTTGTAAATGTTTTTGAATAGTTTTACGGCTTTTTAAAGTGAAAGTCTAGGTCCTTCTACAACAACATCTCTCAACAACACAAATTTAAGCTAATTTTTATAATCAGACTTGCTCGAATAGCTTAATAAACAGTTGAATATTTGGTCGCAGTGTAAATTTATATTTCATTCAATACTTAAATAAATTATCTGTAGAAATAAAAGTATTAAATGAATGTCTTCGTTGTTTTGAAGATGGGAACCCGCGATAGGAGGCGAATCTTTCCTCTACTATGGGATTAGAGAGTGGACGGTAGAATTTTGTATCTATTAGTTCCTTCTTTGATTTTAGTAGTGGTGTCGTAAATGACAGTGGTTGCATGCCCCTTTATCGACTTTTTTTTTTTACGTTTATATCACTATTAAATTTTGAGATTCTTAAGTGATTTTCTTTCGCCGCTAGATAAATTATCATTCTGTTGTGTGAAAACAACGTTTGCTAACTCAGTAAGTTCAAGATAGGTCTCAAGGGTCACCGATGGTTGAGGTGGTTGCTTCCAAGATGATTATAATATAAAAAGGATAAATTCTAGAGTCAGAATCGGCAAAAACATAATTTAAGCTTTTAAAAGATGCTGTTGCCTAGGTATTTCCACAAACGTACTTTTATTACATAAACGCTTATCAACAATATTACAACATTGCGGCTCTTCACCTCTCTGTCGCTCTCCAGACAGCCCACGTGGTCGCCCCAGTCCCTTTGCTGGACCCGGATATACAGGCTACCCAGCCACAGTGCAAGAACACTTTTCGAAGCCTCGTGGTAGAGGAAAACTAGACACCGGTATAGGTGGTTTTGGAACATATTTGAAGCCGTTAGATAATAAGCTTTATCATATACGGGGCAAAATGCTGATTGGCTAATGAAGGAGGGCTTTTTTCAGTAAATCGGGGCCGAATTACTAGAAAATGATTGGTTGTTAGTTGCTTAGCAACGCTCATAAACTGCAAACTTTTCTTTTTCAAAATGACTTCCCGTTTGGAATTGGCAAACGATATAGCAGAAACTAAACATTTCAAGCGAAAATAAGAACACTGGAAGCTGTACAAGTGTTTGGATAATTTTTTTTCCGTAATGGGCCTCGAAAAGGCTACTAAAGCAGTCCAAAATATGTACAAAACTTCACCTGCTCCAAATGTGACTTTGAACTACGCCATCGCTGGAAATAATTCACACAATCATATTGGTCTGGACTGAAAACGCCTCTCTAATCGGCTTCTTCCTTTGGATTTTGATTCAGATTAAGAACTTTGTTGGTAGGAATCTAGTTTTATGCATGTTTTTATGGGTTTCGACGGGATATTAAATACGTTTGCCATTCTTTTGGCGAAGCACTTTGAGAAACTTGCCAAAAAATTGTTTAAACTCAGTAATCTATGATATTCTTTTGTAAAGGAGAAAACCTTGAAGTATTATTTTCCAAAGTTTGATAGAAGAGAACACATGTAATGAAGAAACACGTTTGAATTCTGAATAAAATTTGATTTGTATAAATGACAACGCACGCGGGCATTATATTGGTTTGAAGGCGGATTTTTTTCGTTTAATTTTGCCTTATATATGTTAAACTGGTAATCGTATGGTTCCTCGTGAATTCAATCCTTAATTTTACTCGGCCCCATACGATTACTTATACAAATTCGTTCTTCGTTAAGACTTTTCGAGAAAGATTTGTTTGTGTTTTGGTTAGATAAAGTCTTATTTGCAAATAAATTGTTTAGCTTTATTGCGTCTTAAGAAATGGGAAGTAGTTTTAATTGTCATTATGTGAGATTTGTGCTTATAATATTCAGTAAGAGAGACAGTACGATACAATTCACTTCTTGTTCTATTATCATCTTTTGATAAATTGTTACAAGAGTTAAAAGAGTCTAAGATGGCCTTAAGTTCGTTGAATTTCGCTTGGATGTTGGCCATATTTACATTGTCATTCTTATTTACTTGTATCTTATGGATCATAGATTGGGTTCTACTTGATGCTGATTTCACAGTTTTGTCACTAATGTTGGTTAGAAGGGTCTTTACATCAATGATGGCTTGTGAGCCCTCCTTGGTGTTCTTCTCCTGCTGAGATATCATCAGTTCTAGTAGTTTCTGTTCTGCTTCGATACAGATACGCATGGAGTTCTCCAAGTCTCTTGTATGTCTCAGGTGCGTCTTGTGCTGGTTTTGGAGTCACACAGCACAAGTGCTTTCAGGTATGACAAGGACTTTGTGGCTTTGCCTTTACGGAACGGTAGGTACGCTAGCCGGTTGAGACAAGGTTTGCTGCTGGTGACTATAGGCCTCTTCGCCGGTGGCTGCCTTGAGGAGATTTCATCGTCACTGCTCAGTTCTGTGGCTGATCGTTTAGTCGGCGATGTTAAAGGTGAGATGGTTGGCAGCGGCTCAGTCATGCACCCTAGAATCTCGGCCGTTTGAGTGTTGCTGAGAGGAAGATCTTCCATATTTCCTAGTAGAACTGTAGCAATACCGGTTTCGATAAATATTATATAATGATAGATGTGTTGATCATCACAGTGAATGAGCGATCTAAGCGAACGCTGTAAAGAAAGATTTGAAAAAGTGATTTCAAGCTTCAACGGGAATCGAACCCATGACCTCCGCGATGCCGGTGCGATGCTCTTCCAACTGAGCTATGAAGCCAATCATGTTGGCGAGCGGTCATTTTGTTGGGTTCTTCAAGCCCTCATAAATAACAAGTGTGGAAATTGAATGGGCAGAACTGTGGTGAAATAATGATAGATGTGTTGATCATCACAGTGAATGAGCGATCTAAGCGAACGCTGTAAAGAAAGACTTGAAAAAGTGACCTGACCCATGACCTCCGCGATGCGCACGACTGCAGACTCCCATTCTCATCTATATGGCACAAGGGAGATCACTGAGAATAAGATACTATCCCTGAGCGAAAGATCTGCTATCTTTACAAAATTGCCAAAATCAATATTCAGCAAAAGAACGTGTGGTTTTTCCCTTATTAGTTAACTTCAAACTGGCAAGTTTTCAATTGAATAAAAGATAAGAAGGGAAAAAAAAGTTTAACATCTTTTTATTTTGCTTTTCAGTTACAATCACTTGACTATTAGTTACTTAAATGCTTTTCAATCAGCGCAACATTTATTTGTTTTTCTTAGGAAAGCATATTTAAATGATATTGATATAATCTGTGGATATAAATTGAGGATTCGTCTTCCAAATGGTCTTCTTATACAGTCATTGTCATTAACGTTGTCCACTGAAAAAAAAAAACATTTACACATTTACACATTTAGGCTAAAAGAAATATCACGTGTTTCATTATGTGTTCTCTGCCTCGTGTGCGTCAACCTGAACTTTAAATGTAAAATTCAACACGTGAATTAAAAGTCCAGAATGATCCTACCATTTAGTGAGGATTTGAGATGGAGAATGGTATTTCAGCGTTTGTTTTATGCCACAACGTTTGAGGAAACGCGTGATATTTCTTTTAGTCTAAACTTCTAAATGTATTAATGTGTAAATGTCTTTTTTCGGTGGACAACGTTAATGACATTAAATGCATGTATTTGTATAGGTAAAAAATGACGTGCGTGCACTAAAAGTGTTCGGCTGTTAATTTCCAAGAAAATATGCAGTAAGAGAGAATATCTCTATGCCCTATGAAAGCTTCTTTGAAAATCTATTTGTTAGCTCTGCGCGCAAGCCTGATATATTTTAGCATGCGATTCCTAATTGTTTTTTTTTTTTAAATATTTATTAATTATTTATTTTATTTAAGTCACTATGTCAAGAGTTCAGATACTTTAAACTTGAAAGAAAATTAAGCATTTACTGTTGGAATCAGTTGCAAGTTAAAGGAAGAGGTTTTTAAAAATACAGGAAAACAGTCAATCTGCTCGGAATAGAAGAATTAAACATAAAAGCACAAATACGCGGAAATGAGACAATCCATGTATTGGAATGTGCTCTCTTACTTCATATTCTCTTGCCTGTTACTCATTCATCTTGATGTAATTCGAGGGCAACCAGCCAGTTTGACCATTGCATGTACCAATCCACCATCCCAGACCAGTCTTTTTGATGTTAGTAATGATGTCACCTTTGTCGAATGTGATCTCGTTTTCTGCAGCTAAAAATGTCAAACATTAAGGTTACTGGATACCTTCAGGGGTATGATTCTCAAAAAAGCCTAATACTCTATATCGTGTTAAAGGTCAAATGATAAAGATTTCGAAAATAATATTATTTCAATGTGATTTTTTAATTCGAAACAATGCCGGGCCTTAAACATAAATCGAATCATATAGCCAAACGAACCTCTCACTATGTGAAATAGAAAAAGATAAACTACAAAGGAGTGTAAGCGATTTTAGATATTTAGATTTATTATAGTCTTTTATGCGGTTAAAACATTTACCGGCATTGGAATTTTTCGACATCAAAAACTTTTTTAAAAAGCAAAAAAATAAAAACATCGCTCACACCCTTTATAGTTTATCTTTTCCTTATTCACATAGCGAAAATAACCGCCCCGCAAAAAACCCTGGCAAGCTTGCCTTCACATAAGCGGTGTTCCATTTATTCTACTGCCAGCACAAAAAACATTGTTCATGACGGGGGCGTAACCAGTAATAGGTAATGATTTGCAGAACCCCCCACCCCCTCTCCAAAAAAAAAAAGAAAATAGCACTAATGGATGAAATACCACATTATGCAGATGAAAAGTGCTTTAACTAAAAAGAATAATTCATACAATTTTAGGAGGAATAGCATTAGGGAATATTTCTCTGAATCTCAGACGGTTTTGACCAGAGTTAAATAGAGGCTGCCAGACTGAGGGCAACTAACGTCTTACTTGCTTGGTAATCGTAGAGAGCGGTAGCAACAACATCATGGTCACCGGATGAAACCTGAAATAGGACAAACAAACTGGTCAGCAAGAGTGGTTTTGCTTTTTTGATGATAACAGTTGGTTTTTATTCTTTAAGTTGACTCGATAGGGTTTTCTCAACGCATTCGAATTTTACCATGTTTTTTATTTTTTTAAGATAGCTCGATAGGGTTTTCTCAAACCTCAATTGGCACGTGGTTGCCTAATGTGCACGCGATGATTTGGAATATTTTACTGACTGACCACAAGAAACGTTGAGGTGAACTAAATTTGCAACCTAGTAATCAAAACCAAGTGCTTATGATGACAGAATATTGTCGGATATTGTCCACATGTAACTATTGTAACTTTAGAAATTAATAATTAATAAAAATATAATTAAAATTAATGATGGTAATTGAACTTCGTCTCGTGCAATTTGAACTAATATCATACGAGTGATTACAAAGTTGCACGACCGCGTAGCTGGAGTGCAGTTTGTTATCAAAAGTATGATTTTGGTCCAAAATATCGCACGACACGAAGTTCAATTACCACTTATTTAATCATATCCTTTTTGTAATCATAAGCTAGACAAAGACACAATAAAAAGAGAAGAATAATCAAATAATGTAGAAGAAATAAATCAATCAAGCTTTTCCTGGTATAAATTAGATGATTTATCAGCAAATCATTAAATATTCATAAGTAATGCTAATTTGCATCCAGTTTCATATTACAATAACAACAGTGGAGTAACATGACAAATCGCCATGTTAGATTCGATTTGAACCTCGTGCATGCAGTTCAAATGACAGTGACTGTGTCAAAAGCACGAAATATTTCCTACAAAACGTTCAAAAATTAGGTTTTTTTTTTCGTCATCTGAGTCATAAATGACAAATCGTCGTTTCCTAGGAGGTTGAGCTGCGTTTGTAAGTGACTAATTGCTGTGGTGAAACTTGTTGATTACTCATTCCAAAGAACTGAGACATCGCCTGCATGACTTCAAAATGATTGAAATTGCTTGAAGTAGGAAGATTTCTTTCTTTGAATGGCTGAATATTGGATTGCTTGTTCACCTTGCTTTAAGAAGCTGCTGTGAAACTCGAATTGACAGTTGAATTAGAAGTAAAAGTAGGGTTTGGAGAAACAACGCTTATCATATGGGACAGTTTTCTTCTTTGATCTTCGTCAATCTGATCATAATCATCTAGTGATGACTCTCTAGCATGACCAGTGATTTCTTTGATGATATGTCGTGGCTGCCGGATTTTTTTCTGCACTTGCGTTTTACGCATACTGTGATTAGTAATATGCTTTGCTATTGTGGCTAGGATTTTTTTCGCCATTGACTTCATGATACAGTCGACTCTCTTTGAGCGACCACTCTCGTAGGCGACCATCTTCCGTAAGCGACCATTTTTTGAAATTCCCTTTTTGTTTTCCATATAAACTATGTTAAAAACCTCTCGTAAGAGTAGTATTGGGGATGGGGGTATCAGCGCAATCTCAACACGGGCAAGCCCCGTTTCAAAAATCCACCTACGGAAACAACCCATCACAAGTGTGGTTGAGGGCAACATCGCAACCACTTAAATATGTTAGTCTATATATGGAGTGCGAAGATTGTAAAGAGTTTGTTTAAGACTTCTGCGTAAAGTGTTTGAAACCCAAGTTTGTACCTACTAAGCCAAATCAGTATATTTGTTGTGGTAAAAAAATGAGAATAGAAGATGATACGTCAGCACAGTGTTACGAGTGTGGTAAGAACATTCGAAACGCCGTACCAAATGCTACCAGAGAGCAGTATTACGCCAATGGAGGTCGCAAGAAGACCCCATACAAAAGAATAAAATACTTCAGAGACTGGATGAGTCATATCCAATGTCATCGGCCGGTATATTTAGACGACGAAGTAAAGGGTTAGGGTTAGGGTTAGGGTTAGGGTTAGGGTTAGGGTTAGGGTTAGGGTTAGGGTTAGGGTTAGGGTTAGGGTTAGGGTTAGGGTTAAAGTTAGGGTTAGTGTTAGGGTTAGGGTTAGGGAAATCATAGACCATTTAGAAGAACCAACCCCACAAAGTCTACGGAAATGCTGAAAAAATTAAAGCTAGGAAAATATTACAAAACTATTCGCTATCTTTTGTCTGAAATACCGGTAAGTTTATTCCTGAGGTTTCTGATATGAGCAGAGCCGAGTGGATGTTTTGTCGTTTGGATAAGGATATTCCTTATTATCCTAATATAATTTACGAAATAGTTTACAAAATAGACCCCAACCACCCCCTGTTAGGTTGGATTCCGAGAAAACAAAAATGCAAAACTGGCGTTGTCAGAAACCCCACTGGGGAGTGCATCGCGCAGAACACCAAGCTATCCCAGTTTTTTGCATTTTTGGCTTACGGGGATTATTTCATCCCGCGCCAGAGTCCACGAACACAAGCGAACGCCAAACACACCGGACGCTTACGTATGTGAAAATTATTATATTTAATACAGCTGGCGTTCGATATGTAAATAGAATCCTGTCTTGCTTTTTTCAAAGCAAATATTTACTGAGTGAGTTTTCTTTGAAGCTCCTCTTTTGCCTCCTGGTAGATCTTCCTTCGAGATTCCTCGGAAAGTTCTTTTACTACAATGGAACACAGGCTATCATAAAGTATCTTACGATAGCAGCACCTTCTTTGAACCAAAATGCTAAGACCACTAAGGAAGTTAGAGACGGACCTCTGTTCAAAGACGAGGGTGGTAAATACGCAGGGGCTAATCCATTGATCATCCGCATAACCAACGACGAATACACAAAGCAATATCTTAATTTCATACCCACAGAAGGTAAAGGACTAACTAGAGCCGGTCTTGCCCGCCTAAACCGCAGCATAGAAGTTTACGTGTATTCTATCCTTGGAGCTCAGGTAAATACCCGATCAAGCATAATTTAAAATACCGGCGCCGCAGAAGAAACCAGAGCTGAAGCCTTGATCCTATTCGAAAGTTCAATTTTGGAGGGTGACATTAGCAAAGGCGAACGGCGGTACCAACTAGCTATACAAAATTCTAAAGCAAGGTTGGACTATGCAGTAGCCCCTGGTTGTTGGCTAATGCCCAGTAACTTATCCATGAATGCTGGCTCCGTAGTAGGATACAACAACAAGCTTCAAAAGGCTACTAAGGATATGAAGTTTGGGTTGAATGACGTAAACTCTGACATGACCAAGGGCATTCCTCACTTCGTAGAGGAGCCAAAAAAGTCACACGAAACGAAGCCGCCCGTAGAGAAACCATCAGAAAAGGTTCACGTCATGTCTGCGATACCCGAGGAATATAACCATAACTTACTCAAGGCCGGTTTAACCGCCGCAAGCATTGGTCTGAGTTATTATATATGGCGATGAACAACCCCTACGTATCCGGAATGAATTGTGTTTACACAACTTACACAGGTGAGAAAAAATACACCCAGGCATCTTGGGTTGATGTCACGAGGATTTCTGTGGACTTGAACTACTCAGGAAAGAAGCTGATAATATGCAGCATATGTATTGGTACGGTGCCAAACCAATTACAGAACCCAGCAGCCCTGGTAAAGCGGCTGCCATCTTTTTTCCTAAGTCCGTTAGTCATTTACCTACTGCCTTTACACCCGCGCCCGTAGCTTTAAGGGAGCTAAGGATTACTCCTACTACGGTGCTAATAGCGACCGCAAATGCAAGCGGAACACAATATTTCACCAGGGCTCTTTTTATCTTTTCCTTGGTGGTAAGCCCCAATTCTCTTTCCAGGTTTTCCCTTTGCGCCGGTAATTCCGCAAGGCGTACCTCGAGGGTTTCTACTTCCTTTTGAGCAGCCTCCCTCTCCTCTTCGGAGCGGGTTTGGTTCTCAACTACTCCCTGTTGCCGCTCTATTTGCCCCTCCAAGTCTTTAATAGCCTGATCTCTTTGCCGTATTTGCTCTTCTTTGGTGTTGATTTCGGAAACCAACATCCGCCGTTCTTAGCTTCTTCCTTGCTCATGTCCAGGTCTTGCAGGGTGAGATTAAAGGCTTTTTGAGCTTGGTCTCTATCGTGTTGTGCATTGTCTCTTTGTTCTCTCATTTCTATCATTCGCTGATTTTTGTCTTCAAGTTTTCTCTTTTGAGCATCAAGGAGTAGTTGGTTTTGCCTCATGTATTCTACCTCCCTGTCTTTGCGTCTCCAGCCGGTCTAATAGGCTTCTGGAAGCTTTCTGGAAGCCTTTTTTAAAATCTCGCTACATCACCCCTAATGTCACCATTTTCGTCGAAAAGGGGTTGTGGTTTCGTCCAGCGGTTTTTGTCAGGAAATCTCAGGTCTTGGACGTTTATGAGGACTCTGCTGCCACGCTCGGTAAGCCTTACTTCGTCGGTATCAAAGCGGGAATAGCGCTGCTTTAGCTCTGGCGTCGTCCACTCTAAGGTTTCCCGCGAGGTTGCTTCATCTATGTTTCGAAGTTCCAAGTACTCAGGGACGGGGCTGCCGCGGTTCTTTGATTGCCACATGCGATTCAAGGAGGCCTCGAAGCTTCTCCACCTATTGCCATACTTTCTTATCAAGGCCATGTCGTAGACTAGGGGCTTGGTATTCGCGTCCTTAATCCATGCGTCGTATTCTTCTTCGGTGGTGGGGTCAAAATCCGTTTCTTCTACTTCCATTATATATGATAAGCTCAAAGTTAAATCCCAACGTATTACCTAAGCAGGTTGGCGGACTAAAAGCAGAACGCACCTTTCACCGGGTCACATTCACGCCCAGCAGCGCAAAGCCAGGACAAACCTTGTATGTAGGTGTACCCCGTCTAACGGATAACTTAGTATTGGTTCCTGGTACGTTAGCGTTAAGGTTTGACCTAGCGTTGCAGCCCAGAACTGTGGATGAAAGGTGTTGCGTCAATAACATAGGTCGCAACCTTGTCTCTAAGATGAGAATTAAGTTTGCCGGCGAGTCCTTGTTGGACCTAAACAGGTACGATCTTTACACCACGTACAAAGACTTGTGGTTGACAGCCTTCGAACGCGCACAAAGAATAGAACAAGGGATTGGTAGTCTTATCCTGCGCAAGGTTCGCACGCCCGTTAAGATACAGCGCACGGATTCCAGCGGTGAAACGGCTGTAGCAGATGCGAAGCGAATGAAGACGGCCTATGGTAGCAAGTATGTCATCCCGTTGGACTTTGAAGTAATAACAAACCACGGTGTATACTACCCAAGGCAGCTAAGTAAGTTACAGTTCGAAGTAACCCTAGCTGATACAACCAACATCCTTGGAGAGATGTCCACCGCAATTAGCGGGGCAGTTGATCCTTATTCTATCACCAATTTAGAGCTGCAGTACGAGACCGTATACAGTGAAAAGTTGGCCCGATGTGTGGGTATGGAATATAGCGCCGGAAAGGCATTCCTTTACGACCACGTAGTGATGTAAAAGACGTTCAGCTTCCTAGATAAGACGGACGAGGTTATCAACCAAAGCATTAACCTCCCCCGAAGAAGTCTTACGGGGCTAATGCTGGTGTTTGCTAGGCACTATGAGGCCGGCAAGCGCAACAGTGAAGCCTTTCACAACTCCAACATTACTAACGTGGGGGTAAATATCAACGGAGTACCTAACAAGGTCTACTCCAAGGGGATAAAGCCCGCGGATACGAACAGGGAGGCAATGCGTAAGTTTGGCGACCAGGTGTCTCCTGAGGAATTCTTCAAAGACTAGTACGCGCTGTGGATTGACATGCGCACCACCAACGATGAGAGTATGCATGGTCAGGGCTTACGTCTAGTAAATACGCAGGATGGTATAACATTGGAGATCAAACGCACCAAGAACACCAGTGCGGGCGATGCGGATAAGATAAACTTCAAAATCAGCTAAAGAGCGTCGCCTACTAGGATGACTGAGGAACGAAGTCATCAATTAAAATATTCCTTAGGTATAATATGCTTTTCGTATTCCAAAACAACAAAACCAAACTGCAATGCATAGTGCAAGGCGATCAACTGTACTTCAAAGGGAAGGAGGTCACCGTGACATTAGGATATTCCAATGCTAGAGATGCTTTGATTACTCACGTTTCGGATAAGTACAAAAAAAGACTGTCTGAGCTAAAATGGGTCGTGAATCGCGACACCCTTACTATGCAGCCACATTCCGTGTTTATCTCCGAGCCTGGGTTGTATGAACTGATATTCAGCTCCAAACTACCCAGGGCCGTAGAGTTTCGCGATTGGGTCTTTGAAGAGGTTTTACCAGCATTAAGGAAAACCGGTAAGTATGAAATAGAACGGCGTTTTGACAGTCCAAACAAGTTGGTCTTCAAAATAGAAAATGAATTCGACCTGCATAAAAAGGTGGTGGACTACATCCGCAGGTTTTACCCCCAAATGCTAGTGACCCATGGCCTAGGCGAATTGCAGGATTCAGACGGCAAACGCATAAAGTGCTGGCAGAAAGGATATCAACGCGGTCAGCCGGACCTGCTCATCTTGAACGCCATTAAACATTACCGTGGTTTCTGCGTTGAACTGAAGACCCCTAAAGGCAACGGGGTATTATCTGATAGTCAACGTCTACTATTGGAAAAGTATGAGCAGAATGGTTACAAGGTGTTAATTAGCAACGACTACGACAGCATCTGCAGAGCAATCACAGAGTATGCGCGTGGAATCCGCCTGCCTTGTAGGTGGTGCTGCAAGCGCTTTAAGAACACGGACACTTTAAAGACGCATTTAAAGATATTCCATAGAATATATGGCGTTTGAAGGTGTAAAGCAGATACACTGGCGAGACTTAAAGGAGGGTGCAACGTATGAAATAAAAAATTGCGTAGCCTTTGAAGATAGGCTACGGTTGTTATTGGCGCATGAGGGTGTCACGTACAGCCTGTGGGCGCCGTATTGCGTCCGATACGTCATCGAAGGACAGGAGTTCACGCATCTGAGGTCGTATGGGAAGAGGGATGGTCGCTGGGCCTTTGACGTCGCAAAGTGCGTCCTTCCTTTGCCTCTATGTGGTTAGGCACGTTGAAAATAGGGTCGTCGACAATGAGGGTCGGTGACTCTTTTTTAATACAATCAGCAGGGGGTTCGCATGTAATACAGTCCATATATCAAGGATGAATGTTAAATGGCGGTTAAGACTTTGTTAAGGAAGGTCGGAAACCATCCTAGAATGTTAAATGGAGGTTAAAATATTGTTAAGAACCCCACCAAACTCCTTTGAGAAATGCCTCAGAATGTTAAGCTGAGGTTAAGTTTTTGTTAAGGGAGGTCGGAAACTCTCCCAAAAGATGCCTCAAAATGTTAAGCTGAGGTTAAATCTTTGTTAAGAGACAGTTCAATATATGTTCCTCCTCTCTTACGCACCCACATCTCTCACACTGCTGCCTCCAATATTCCCTGCTAGTCCATGGGACACCTTCTAACGCGTCAAAGCGCGGCAGCGTCCTACTAATCTTCCTAAAGTAGTCTATTCGATTCCTTAGGTAATCATCTTTATGTCCACAACGACTCATGAGATGCACTGGTAACAATTCACCCCTTCTAAGTCATACTTTTCTGAAAGGTATCGATATGTCCTTTCATGTCTTTTCTTATGTGTCTGAAGACGTTGGCGGCTGCTAAGGACCTTATCACAGTAACTACACTGCGTAGTCCTACGGCAAACCTCCCTTTTGATGTGTTGCTGCATCCTTTGAACAGTGCTGAATTCCTTATTACAATCCTTACAAATCCTCTTCTTTACGCAAACCCCCCTTTTCTGGTGTTGCTGCATCTTTTGAACAGTGCTGAATTCCTCATTACAATCCTTACTAACCTTACTGATCGGCTTCTTTGTGCAAACTCCATGCCAAACATGGTATTGCAGTCTTTGTTTGGTACTAAACACCTTCTTACATTTCAAGCAGTCCATATATAACAAAGACATTCAACCTCAGCTTAACATTCTGAGGCATCTTTCAGAGGAGTTTCCAACCCTTCTTAACAAAGATGTTTAACCCCTATTTAACATTCTACATGGGATATTTCATAAAGTCCACGACGGACTCCTTAGCCCACGTTGTCATCGTTATCAGCGCGCCAAACCTTTCCGCGCGCTTCAAACTACACATTTCATCGTACAACTCCTGCACGCGCTCTTTTAATCGATTGATCTCCTCCCTTTGCATTTCAATGGTGTCTCTCTTATTTTTTATGTCGTTAACGACTTTCTGCACTGCTTCCGTAGGCTCCATATATACCAGCAAATAAATTACCTTTGTGAAAATCCCTGTGATTTTCTAAGATATATGAATCCAGATCACATGCCTTGTAACGCTCTGATAGTAGGACCCACCGGCTGCGGAAAGATCCAATTCGTAGTAGAGCAGCTATTAGGGCCCTTTCGATATCGCTTCGATTACATAGTGCTACTTTGCCCCACCTACGTAAACAATCGCACCTGGGAAGGCATAGGCCTAAAAGATGACGACTTCTTTGTAGATATCTTAGACCCTAATGAGTTATCCAACAACCTTAAGTTGTGGCATAAGCAATTCCCTAAAGATACTCAGACACTCCTCATACTGGACGACATTGCCTGCGGGGACGACGTAAAAAGACGCACATCAGAGCTTGTTAAACTCGCTTTCAGCGGCAGACATGACAATATCAGCGTTTGGTTGCTCTCCCGGCAGTTTACCAGCGTCTCTAAGCCCTTTAGGGAAAACATAGGATCTCTCGTAGTATTTTATACTCCGAACAAGTCCGATATGGAAACCATTCTCTCCGACTACGGCGGTGAGATATCCAAGGAACAGTTGCACGAATACATGCGGCATTTAAAGACACACCAACATTCCAAGATGATCTTCTCTTTGAAGTTTCCGTATTTAGTAAAGATCTGCGACATTTAAAGTCTTTGATTCCTAATGTATATGGAGATTGAACAACTTATAGATGAAGTCCCCACACATCTAGACGAAAGTAACCTTAAAGAACAACTTAACATCCTTGTGTCTTCTGGGAAGTGCAAAGAAATGATAGGCAAGGAACTTACCCACGAGCAAGTTAACAAGTTGTCAGAGGAGGAGGTTAAGAAGTTCCATAAGAGGTACGAGGCTGCCCTTGCAAGTAAGACCACGGACGCCGTAGCAGACTCCGCTATTAAATTGGCTACTAAATTGCTTGGACTTGCGCTGCCCATAGACGACGTGGAGCAACTTCGGAAGGACATAAGTGAGGACTATGTCATTGCTCAAGAACTTAAGATAACCTGTGGGTGGTTGTCTTTGAAGTGCGGTAAGTTAATGGCAGTCGCCTCTGCGGCTTTGCACGTAGCCCAGCATGTCGACTTGAAGGAGGTACTAGGTTCCTTTGGAACCACTTGGAAGGACTTTAAGAAGGACAGAGACGTATTCACAGCAGCACTTGCTGACACCTCAAGTGATGCTCAAGTCATCCACGGGACTTAGTCAAGTCATTCCCAAGTCATCGTCAAGTCATTCACGGGACTTAGTCAAGTCGTCGTCAAGTCATCCACGGGACTTAGTCAAGTCATTCCCAAGTCATCGTCAAGTCATTCACGGGACTTAGTTAAGTCGTCGTCAAGTCGTCCGTAAGTCATTGTCAAGTCGTCGTCAAGTCGTCATCAAGTTACTTGTCAAGTCCTTCAAGTCCCTTAATATAAGATGAGTGGCACCGAAGAACAACCAGAAAAGGCTCCCGTAGAAGATACCAAGATTACCAAACCCAAAGCTCCTGGCAGAGTCGCTGCTGGGAAGAAGCTCGCGGAGATGAATAGGAATAACAAAGCAAAAAAGGAAAAGACGGAAGAGGAAAAAGAAGAGGAATCCTTTATTAATCCTGGGTACGTCATCGGCGCGTTGGGAGTTGCTATAGCAGCAGGCATCCTCTACTTATAATGGCGGGCTACGAAGCCAAAAATAGAATTAAAGGCCACACATGTGACGCAGGAGCCCCGAAGCAAAATACCCGTAATGGAGTAATAACCTTCTCGCTCTGTAATATAATGTCTACCGCATTGAACACTGTTGAAGAAGCAGCTATTATTACTTCCATCGTTGCGGGTATTGGTTGGGTAGGTAAGAAAGTGCTCAAAAAAGACTTTACTGAAGACCCAAGCAAGAGCTTCGCTGGCTTTGCTAAGATGACCGCCGCTGTAACTGGAGCTGTAGTGTTGAAGGACTACTTACAGAAGGAGAAGTACTTGCCTCAGTAAGCGTAGCTTACTTCTAGAAGGGGACTTGTCCCCTGTAATATAAATGGTCAGCGTGGTTGCAGGAGGAGTTATTGCGGCTTTAGCATTCACTGGAGCTAATTATGGTGGTCAATATTTGAATAGAATAGTCAGAGGCGAGAAAAGCGATGCTCAAAGGAAGAGACACGACTTAGCGCTGGAGAAATATCAAAGGGATGTGGCGGCTTGGAATGAAAAACGACAAGCTTACATAGATTGGTTGGACAAGAACTACCAAGACAAGATGCAGGCGGATAAGAACTTCGAAAATACGGACTACGCCATTAAACTTTATACGCAGGCGCACCCAGAGTTTAGGATTAGCAAACCTCAATTTAAGAATTACTACCAGCCGTCGAAAAAAAACAAAAAAACAATGAGCTGGTATTCGTAGGTATCGCAGGACTGGCTGGAGGTGCCGCCTTGGCGCATTTAATATAATAATTGTCTTTTTGGAAAGCGACAAGAATAACTTTACCACTTATTTGAATCCCCCCATCAAAGCCCATACGGTTCGACTCATAAGTTGCTCTTTGTACAATTATTGGTATAATTTTATCAATGACATGGTCACCGTGCTCAAAACGCCTAACAATTATCAAGGTGAAATGCTCCCAGATGGACATTACACCCCAATCACACTGGCAAAAGAATTAGCTAAACGCGGTTATACACTTGAACAGGTTATTTTCAAAGTCATTCTTAGCTGCAGTACGCTTTTTGGTGTTAAAGTCAATGTAGGGTCGCATCCAGGGCTCCTGCGTAAACTTCAAGACTCTATGTATCTTGGTTACTCGCATACCATGCTTAACGTAGAATTGCAGGTTGCGGTAATGTACCACATACTTCTTCTTATCCATCAGGTTCATAGTCAGTTTCCTGTACGGTTTGTGTAACCAGGGCACATTAGCTTTTGCAGCGGACTCAGCTGCTTAAATGGTATCTCTATTGCTTCTGGTGCTAAGGGGAATTCGTCGTGTTCGTCGTGCAGATGCTCCGGGTACTCCAGGTCCATCTCCAGCACGTAACCCTTGTCGGATTCCTTGTCTACGCTTAGGTAAAATTCTATCGGCTTCACGTCGTCCCATTCGAAGTCGCGTACAAGTAAGTAATGCGACATTGCCCAACCGTAGAGGTTGTTAGCGTCTAAGTAGAAGATGTAGGTGGTTGGTTTCTCTGGGTCGTACTCAACTGCAGGGTTGTTTGCGCGGGCATAACGTCTGCTGGGTCCGCAAACGCCGCCGCGGATGCCGTCTTCCATAAACCGATACATGTCGTACTCCGTTAAGAGATCCAGTTGCTCGTTTGTCTTCTTTAGCAGCGTACTCCAACTAAGCCCAGGAGCCGTGTAAAAGTTCGCGGGATCCAATCCGTAGTATTCCATAGACATCTTTCTGAAGCTGTGGAAAACATCTGCAAGCAGCACTACGTCAGACCTTAGGTAGACGTCGTGGTAATCCCCCATGTTCTCACAGGAGTACTTTTCCCACACGTCTAACGCATGCTGGTACTCCTCGTCCTTTATGCCGTACTCATTTAGGGTGCTGTAGAATCTCTGTTTGGGTGGTAGGGCTCGTCAAATAGATCCCAGGAATCCATGTATTCATATTCATTCACTCCTTTCCTTTCTGCGCCGTATTGACTGAAAATGGGGAACTCCGTGCTGTATTTCACGAGATTCGGAGTCCGGCATAAACGGCTGCGAATCTAAGAACTTTAGCTTGCCCACAGTTACGGACATGTAGCGCTCTTTGTTATTGGGTATGCATTTGACGTCGGATCCGCTGTTCCTTGTAAGAGCAAATGGGAGTCGTAACCCCTTAAATTGTGAAAGAATACGGGTATTTCCATTTCTGGATTTACTTTGAAGTTTATATTGCATTTCCAATGAGCCGCCCCTCTGTATTAGCCGTGATGTGGCAGTGATCTCTGACCTTATCCACATAGAAATCGTCAACGAATGCTCTACGACAATGAATGCAGTGGGTTGAAGGCTTGTTGGACTTTCCCCCCTTCCTTGCATACCTGCCACATTTAAAATGAGCTTCTCCTAGATACTTCCCATCTTCATCCCACGCTTTCTTGGCTCGTCTTCCAAACTGGAGAAACGTATGTTGACAAATGTGGCATTTCTTTGCCTTGGTAAAAGCCTCCTGGTTCTCTTTGGTAAATACCATCTTCTTTAGACGTCTTAATTGTTCTCTTATTTCTTCCCCTCTTCTCGCAATGCTTCTAGGAACTTATTAGCTGCGTTCTTACCTCGGTAAATTACAGGGGAGTTTGCTTTACCATCTGATCTGACTACTATGTATCCAAATTAGCAGATCTCGTGTAATCCTACCTTATTCGTGGCACCACTTTTCTGCTCTTCCTTAGTTTTCAACGCTTCGAAGTCTGCGTATATCACGTAAGGCACCTGCATCTGCTTTTGATAGTCTGAGTACGATAGGTTCTTATCTGAAGGCATCTGAATCCGTTGCGCCACTTCTTCGACTCCGCGGCAGATCTCGTCGTGGTTCTTTAAAGCTTTTAGGGAGGTAAATGACAGTAAACAACAGTCGCAGAAGTACTTTTTACCTTTATGCTTAGTATGTCTGTAAAACAGTCTGCTTAGATGTTTAACCCATGAGTAGTGTCCGCCGTGGTAAAACAGGTGTATCCGTTCTCCTTTGCTCTTTGACAGCACTAGTGGCACTATCGTTTGATCTCTGACTCCGGCCGTAAACGTTAATTGCTAGGTCATTTTCCTGCTCGAATATCGGTATGTCTATCAGCTGCATTGGAAACTCCACTCCATCCCACTCTAAATCGTCTGTGGGATACTTACTTGTTCTACAGGGATCCTTCACTGCTGGGTACAGCGCGGATGTTATTGCCCACATAAAGCATCTATTGTCATAATTTTTTACATTAAGTATAGCTTTCTTCCTTTCTACCCGCGCTGATAGTGGTACGTAACTTCCTCCTCGTATTGGTACGTACCTTGCCATGCTAACCTCCATTCCTTCAACCTCTTCTACCATCCAACCGGATCCTTCCTTTGTATAATTAGCTAACGTCTCCATAATTGCTTCTAAGGCTTAGTTAAGTGCCCTGTCCAGGTTCTTGGACTCTAATATGACCAGTGACTTCGATCGCAGCATTGCTGTCGTCGTTACCTCGTCTTTTGATAGGCTTACCTCCACCATTATGCTCGCTTTCAACGCTCCTAATTCTTCTATACCTTTTTGGAGCGTCCTTTTAACCTTCCTTTCCGACTGTCGCCAAAACCGTCTAACGTCAATCTCACCGTTACCGGGTATCGACACCGTTTCAAAATTGCTTTGTGATGCCATCTATATAATAGTAAATATCTTATACCTAATACCAAGCACTTTTCAAATCGTCGTAGTGATACTCACAATCCTGACAATGCCAATACAATTTAACCTTAGTCTCAAACTTCTTACCACACTTACAATCATAACTACTCATACACTTCGTCTTCATTTTCAAATGCTTTTTTAAGTCTGCTTCTTTCTTAAAAGTTCTCTTACAATCTTCGAACTCCATATATAGACTAACATATTTAAGTGGTTGCGCTTTTGCCCTCAACCACACTTCGGATGGGTTGTTTCCGTATGTGCATTTTTGACACGGGGTTTGCCTGTGTTGAGATTGCGCTGATACCCCCATCCCCTATACTACTCGTAAGCGACCACTCTCGTAAGCGTCCGCGACCACTTTTAGGGTTAAAATGTTGTATTTTTTCATTGCTTTTTCATCTCCCGTAATCGACGACCCAAAAGCCAGTAAATGACAGATCCTTTAACAATAAAACAATTAAGAACATAGAGTCATCGGGTATAAAATCCGACGAAATATTGACAATCATAGTGCTGTAAACATTTAGCATAATTTACTAAAACAGTTTAATCGTTGATACAATAGTTTAAAAACGTGAGTTACAAATTATTAATGGTTTAGGCTTCCGGTGTTAGGATTCCCATTGTTTGGGCTTCCTGTGTTAACTCTCTAGTAAGCCAACCATCTCCCGTAAGCGACCACTTTCTCCTTGTCCCGTGGTGGTCGCTTACGGGAGAGTCGACTGTACTTCCGATAGTGTTTTGACGCACTCGCATTTTACCATGCCAAACAGTGGATTTTTTTAGTCGTTTGATTATTTGACGGTAGAGGGGGCCGTTGTTCTCCATCCCTTCAGGTCGTTTCGACAGCCAGAGTTTGAATAGTCGTACGGGATCTCTCTCGCCGTTCTTAGTGGGATGCGAAGCCCGCCACAGCGTGTTTTCGTGGGCTTCTCAATGGATTCAACACTTTCAGTGCCATCTGTGTTTTGGACAATCCGAAAGTCCTCGAAGTAAGCATTATAATTTTTTTGGCGTCCTGGAAATCCCAACTGCTCCGTTAAATTCTTGAAATTGATATAAGTTAGTGCACGGCCATTGTGATTTTCGAGTTCTCGTTCGGCCCAGAAACTTTCTTCGTCACCTACGGACAATGTAGATGATTTATTTGGGCGCTTCCTTTACGATAATCTTCACGCATGGAAACAGCTTTTGCATGCAAGGTTTTCTGTGAGTTGGAAAATTCGCGTGACCTTGTGACAGTGTTATTGTATTCGGTGATTTCTATTTTCGATCAATGCCTGCTTGCATAATTTCCAATGACTTCGGTTCATAGTCATCGCCATTTACTTTCTTCACCTCTGCATAAAACTTTGTCAGCATGCTGTCTAGTTCAACTGGATTTGTTTTTTTCAATTTTGTCACTAACTAAATCCTCTGGCACTGCACCAGCTTGGCAGAACTTTCATTCAGGTTTTTGTGGATATCTTAGTGTTTACGTTGTCAGTTTTGGACTTCAATTCAGCGATGTCATTCTCAGTAACAGCAGGATATCTTTGTTCATCCCAAAGCGGTTCAGTTGGAACAGCTGTAGAACTTGAATTTTGTTGCAGATGGCTCGTTTCTTGGTTGTTTGATTCATCGTCGTCAATCGGGCGGCACTAGTCACTCTGTCATCACCGTTTACTGAATTTCCGTAAAAACTATCGTCATTGAATTCAAAATGTGTAAACTCTAGGCTCGTCACGATGTTATCATCATCACTACACTGTAGATTTAATGCTATATCCCATGACTACATGAAAAATACAAATGTATTTTTGCTTTTTTGTTATAAAATCTTATCAAAAAGTGTAAAAGTGTGTTATTCACAGAGAAAAACCTTTCATTTCCTTCTCTGATTGGCTGAATATAAGAGCTATAAGAACTCAAAATGAAGCATTTAAGAGCTCCTAGGGATGCAACTAAGATCTCCTAAGGATGCGATTTGAGAATTAATCGCACTCCCTTTGGACCAATCAGATTGCAGGATTTGGTAGTGATTACAAAAGGAATTATGATTAACGGTAAAAACACTGCCTCTTGCATTACATTTAATACTATACTATACTTCTTTTCATTCTATACTACTCTCCTACCTTAAGTTGGTTTAAGTCCTCCCTCAGTTGTTTGTTATCTTTAGTGAGCAATGAACATTGTTTGGCCAGTAACATCATGTGTGCAGCCATGTTGTCTTGTACGTGTTTATCGACATATTGTCGTTCAACTTGGACTAAACATCCCTGATCTTTGAATGGACAATCCAGTATTGTTTTGGCACACTCATTTTCCATATGCCAGTCTATTTCAATCCTGAGAAAAAACAAGAGTTTCTTTTATATGTAAAGCGTATGCTACATCAAGTGTATAAGTAGTTCAAAAACTTAATAATAATTCATGAAGGAAACACAATAGAAATCACGACCATGAAGGTTATTTTATATCTGATTTAAATTCGACTTCATTTGCATAAACACTAACTTGGATTTTCTCTATCAAACTTGGTTCATTTCGTAAAGAATTCAGTGCGAAATGACAACATACATCATCAGTTTTTGAAGCCGTTCAATAAACTCGCAGATCGTGTATAAAAAAACATGTTTTTTTAAACATCCTGATAAAATACTCCTGCGAGTTAAATAAACAGTACATTTTTAAAAAATGCCTCAGTTGGGTTCTCGCGGGACTCGAACCACTGACCACTGCTTGCTAGACGAGATCTGAACCGCTCGGGAGGCTTTACTGGAGTAAGTCGTTTTAGATCTATATTTTAAATCAATTCCGTGCTTGATCTTTCAAATGTACAACGTCACTTAGTGCCCTTAAAAATCAAATATGCAACTAGATATTGAGGACATGCTTGCACAAAAGTGTCAGAACTGGATAATTTATGTAGTAACTAAACTACATATTTATTCATTCATTCATTCATTCATTCATTCATTCATTCATCCATCCATCCATCCATCTATCCAACCATCCATCCATCCATTCATTCATTCATTCATTCATTCAGTCAGTCAGTCAGTCAGTCAGTCAGTCATTCATCTATTCATTCATTCATTCATTCATTCATTCATTCATCCATCCATCCATCCATTCATTCATTCATTCATTCATTCATTCATTCATTCATTCATTCATTCTTCCAACAATCCATCCAACCATCCATCCATCCACCCATCCATCCATCCTTTCATCCATTCATTCAGTCAGTCAGTCAGTCAGTCAGTCAGTCAGCCAGCCAGTCAGCCAGTCAGTCAGTCAGCCAGCCAGTCAGTCAGTCAGTCAGTCAGTCAGTCAGTCAGTCAGTCAGTCAGTCAGTCAGTCAGTCAGTCAGTCAGTCAGTCAGTCAGTCAGTCAGTCAGTCAGTCAGTCAGTCAGTCAGTCAGTCAGTCAGTCAGTCAGTCAGTCAGTCAGTCAGTCAGTCAGTCAGTCAGTCAGTCAGTCAGTCAGTCAGTCAGTCAGTCAGTCAGTCAGTCAGTCAGTCAGTCAGTCAGTCAGTCAGTCAGTCAGTCAGTCAGTCAGTCAGTCAGTCAGTCAGTCAGTCAGTCAGTCAGTCAGTCAGTCAGTCAGTCAGTCAGTCAGTCAGTCAGTCAGTCAGTCAGTCAGCCAGTCAGTCAGTCAGCAGCCAGCCAGTCAGTCAGTCAGTCAGTCAGTCAGTCAGTCAGTCAGTCAGTCAGTCAGTCAGTCAGTCAGTCAGTCAGTCAGTCAGTCAGTCAGTCAGTCAGTCAGTCAGTCAGTCAGTCAGTCAGTCATCTATTCATTCATTCATTCATTCATTCATTCATTCATTCATTCATTCATCCATCCATCCATCCATTTATTCATTCATTCATTCATTCATTCATTCTTCCAACAATCCATCCAACCATCCATCCATCCACCCATCCATCCATCCTTTCATCCATTCATTCAGTCAGTCATTCAGTCAGTCAGTCAGTCAGTCAGTCAGTCAGTCAGTCAGTCAGTCAGTCAGTCAGTCAGTCAGTCAGTCAGTCAGTCAGTCAGTCAGTCAGTCAGTCAGTCAGTCAGTCAGTCAGTCAGTCAGTCAGTCAGTCAGTCAGTCAGTCAGTCAGTCAGTCAGTCAGTCAGTCAGTCAGTCAGTCAGTCAGTCAGTCAGTCAGTCAGTCAGTCAGTCAGTCAGTCAGTCAGTCAGTCAGTCATTTTTTTGGCATTGCGGTTAAGATCTCGGCGTCTAGCAAAAGATAGGTAAGTGATTCGAGTCCTGCGAGAACCCAATTGAGGCAGCTTTCTAATCTGCTTATACATCCGATGTAGCATACACTTAACATATAGGTCTGTACATAGTGACAAAACCCATAGAGTTCCTTTCTTACTCTGTTGTGTCATTCAGCCACATCAGGGGTGTTATAGGGAGAGGAACATATTTTTGGAAATATAATTGATTAGTATGTTCCGTTATCTACATGTAATAATTATGATTATCATATGGCAAGGTAATTTCACGCGCAATAATGATTGGTCAATTTGCGGTTCATAACTTACGGTACGGACCAAAAAATGAAAAGGTTCACTGAGTGTACGTACTTATGATCTTTTAAAACATTCAAATCTTAATTAAGAAAATATATTTCTAGATGAAAATCTTCGGGAAACCTTCAATAACTAATTAAAGATAACTGAAAGTCACTTTTAATGTAAAACGTTCACTATTATCAAACAAGCGAAAACCTCTTTCATACAAGCGACAATTATTTCGCCAATCAAGGCTCTACACAGCACTAGTTAAACAATTTTGTACTAGAAAAAACTAGAAAAACTAACTATGCAAAAACTAAAACTCAGTCATACTACGAACTAAAGGGTGGTGAATATAGCGACTAATTCAGTAAAAGAAATAAAGATAGGTTTACAAGTAGAATTAACGTTAATATGTTATTTCAGTAAGATTACAACGTCAAGTTTGAACTTATCTGAATCGATCGGGTGAAAAAGCCAGTAGTTTCTTTCGTTGACGTTTTAAGCAGTTTTCTAGCCTCATCCGTTCTTGAAGCCATTTCAATATTTCAGTAATATTTCATCAACACTTGAATTTGAAAGTATTTTTTGACAGGACTTCAGCTATTGTGCCATATGGTGTCCTGCTTCAAACAGTCAAAAAGTTGAAAACATTCAAAACATTGAAAATTGGCAAAAACCTCCATGTTTAGCCATCCGTAGTTTTCCGAAGCTTCTAAGTCATTTCTGGAGAGAGTTTTTAAGTTTTTTTTTTCCAATAACAGGCAGGGAAACAAACAGAAGGCTTTTTGGTTTGTGCCAATATCTTGAAGTTTGAAGTACGACAGTTTTCTTCTCAATCTCATGTTGAGTTCTTGAGGTCTTCTTTTGATGCCTTTTTTGCTTTGCATTTACATGTTTTGCAAAAGAAAGCCTCACTTTTGTTCTTTAGTATTTCAGAAAACGTTAAACTATAGCTTTTTTTTCAGGAAGCCCTTCCAATGCAGTTCTCGCTTGACAGGCGCTGTCAACTTTACTTTTGTTGCTTTGCCTCTTTTAAATCTAAATATCTTATTAACCTCGTTTGCTCGGTCCGTACCGTAAGTTATGGACCGAGTTTTTTCCATTGCCTTATGGCCCAAGCGCTACATCTATGTAACCAAGAATGTACATCGAAAGTATCGAAAGCAAAATTGAGCCTTTCATACCTTTTAATCTTGTTGATTTGTCCGGTTTCTGAACTTGTACAGCTGTTGGGACATGGCACCATCTCTTCAGGACAGTCATTGTTTTTGTGCAGTATGAGCATATGTCGAGGCATAACTTGCATACATTCCTCACATTCAAGCTCTTTATATTTGCATATCTTATCATGATCCTCTAGTTTTCTTCTCTGCATCTTTGTGTTGCAGTTGACATTAGAACATTGTACTTTTTTGAAAGGACAGGTTTTTCTGTGATTCGCAAGTGTCCATAGCTTCCCGGACCAATCACATTTCTCTGCAATGTAAACGTTTAAGAGTTGCCCAAGTAAAACATGGCAAGTAAAAATTCGTCCGGACTCACCTGCAGTATCCTTCATTTGTGCATCATTACCTGGTTGGTGACAAAAGACTTTAAGATTTTGTATTATGTTTTTAGCAAACACGCTTGGCATAAGACTTTTGTCTTTTAATGCTGTGTTATCCATGGGACATGTGCATTTGTGATTCAACCATGCTTTTATACACTCTTTACAGAAAATATGCCCTTCTTTACATTGCTGGGGGTCTTCCAGAACTTCACGACTAGAAATAAAATAATAAAATGAAAATAAACGGAAATATGTCACAAACCTATAAAATTTCATCTTGCTGCAGTTAAATCACGATATTAAAAAAAATGTCACTTGATTACCCTCCTTAGTATTGCTAGCTTTTCGGGTCACCGGCTTTATCGACAAGACATATTATGAATTTTTAAGAAGATAATGAGAAAAAAATTAATGAACAGCTTTTTTAACATATTTCCTTTATCAAAAGGCCGGTTTAGAAGCATACTTCCTACAATTCTATACCAAACACGACACTTTTTTGTTTGAATGACATGTTTCGGTAGTAACGTCTGCCGTCTTCAGATTTTTTAAATATCGTAGTGCAGATTGCACAATGAAACATACCTAAATAAACAATCTAACATATAGTGTCATAACTCCAAAGTTCCTCAATATTGGAAGTTGAGGATATTAGTAAATCAGATCATAAATATTGCAAGATTTAATAAAATAATTTACCTTAACTGATTCACCAATTATAGCTTACATATTTTAATCCATCCATACATCGTAATAACTAGATTCTCTTACCATATTGAACAAATCAGGTTTTCATCGACCGTTTCAACAAAATCTTCACGTCTGTAACCCATTATAGATTGAAGTTGTACATTTGCCAGTAGCTGAGTCCGGCAAATCCAAAACTAGTACGACTTTTGACTTAACAGATACAGAGCTCTGACAAGGAAGATAACTTGAATAAATGAACTGTTAATCAGTTGCGCAGTAAACGACCAAACGTGGCTACGCTTTGATGCACTTCGATTCGTGCTCTTGAAGCTTGATGTCTCACAACAAACACTAAATTAAAGAATCGTTGTCGGGTTCAGAAACATAGAACATAGAAGCTGAGACCAAAATGCCACATGGGAAGTACGTTAATTAGATGCATGATGTGACCGGCGACCCGTGGCATCATCCACTGTTTTTAATAAGCCTGAAGCGAGATGACGTTTTACCCCCGTCTCTAGACCATAATAGTTTCTAAAATTCTTTCATATTACAATTTTTGATTCCTTAGAGAATACAGGAACAATACTCATAATTAAAGAACAAAAGCAGTGTGAAAAGGATTATGGTCTAGAGACGGGGGTAAAACGTCATCTCGCTTCAGGCTTATACGCATTTGGCATTCTAAACCGACTGCATGGATGGCTCAAATGAATAAATTATAATATAGTCATATCAGTTCCCATGTGCAATTTTGGTCTCAGCTTCTATGTTCTATTTTTCTGAACCCGACAACGATTCTTCAATAGACTGTATATGGAAACTCTTTACACGCAGATACTGTTCGATGCACCACCAGATCTTAAAAACGTCTGCTCGAAGGATGGAAAACTATGGAATTCGGAGCGAAAGGAAACAGTTTCCAACCTCTACGAGTCGGTTTTTCAGGCCTTTACTCTAATGTCAGAATGTCATAATCCTGGCAGTCACGAGTGCCCAAAGACCTAGTGGCTAAAATTATGCCGAAACCATTCAAAATCGCAAAAAAATAAAAATTAAAAAATTAAAAAAATTAAAAATTAAAAAAAGCATCACAATGTCATCCAGAGATCTGAAAAAATGCCCAGTTAGCGAGCCACATCGGCTCGAAATTGCAAAAGGAAAGTGTTTACTTACCTGTGGCATATAATATCAGTAGAGAATAAATATATGTAATAGGACTCCATGCTGTCTAATTAAGGTGAAACCAAACTAATTCAGAGCAAATTTTAGACAATTTTATTCGCTCTCTTACGAAGTTTAGTTTGGGACGCGTGGCATTTGCCCGTGCTTAAGTGATTTCATATTAAGAGGTCAAGTTAGGACTTCAAGTTAGAAGTTAACATCTGGACAAGCTACCGATCATTTAATATGTTTGTAAACTGATTATGTATTGATCCTTAGTTTTAATAATTCCTTCTATCGCGTATAATTCCGATATGATTAATTACATTCCTTTGTTGATCTACTTGTAGTTTTACGGACAAGTCAGAGATAGTCAAGATTGACAAGATATACGAATTAAGATCAATCCAGTAAAGCAGTCCAGTCTTAGTTTGCCTAGCAAAGGCCACACTGTACAAATAGAGTATTACATGTGCATTCCGCTCTCCATGCACAAACAATGCGTATAAACAAAAGAGCTAATTTGCATAATTACGATTATATGCTTGCCGTTCTTACCAAGCTCTGAAAAACTGCTCAAAATAATTCGAAAAGCGGAAAAATATACCAATATTTGTTCTAATATGTTCCAAAATAGTTTCAGTTGCATTTTAATAGTTATTTGGAGTTATAGAAGAAAAAAAAGACATTGCATTTTCAAATAATGCATGCAATACATATTTATATGTATGACATGTTTATATGACATGCCCATCAGTTACTGATTGAAACTCTTCTCTCCAAAAGGGCGCTGACTATCTTTACCAGTGGGCGTTAAATAATGCAATGGTCATTCATTCCAAAAAGACCAAAACAATGATCATCGGTTCCCAAAGAAAGCTTGGAACTCTAACTGAGGGTCTTTGTGTGTCCGTTAATGGGACAGATATAAACTCATCTGTAAATGAAAATATTTTAGGTGTCTATCTAGATCCGTCGTTAACTTGGAATGAGCACATCCATAAACGCATTAAAAATTTCAACTCTAGACTGGAACTAATCAGGAAAGCAAAACCATACTTACCTGATAAACATATACTTCTTTTATACAATCTAGTAGCCCGGCCTACTTTAGAGTACTCTTGCTCCGTTTGGGGCAACTGCTCTTCAGACTTACTTCAGCAGCTACTCTTGGCACAGAAACGAGCAGCGAGATTATTACTTAATGCTGACCATTCATCTAATTCAATTGATCATTTTCAAAAACTTTCATTTCTACCTATCTCTGATTTTATCCGTCAAAAACTTATGAATCTCATTTTTTGTTAAATGTATGCACGGTCTTGCACCTGATTGCCTAACAAGCCTTATTAGTCAGACACGTCATCATTATGCTACTAGAGGGGTATATAATCTAATTTAAATATTCCCAATTCTAAAACTAATGCTGGGAAACGTCGATTCTCTTGCACGGTACCTTCCGTTTGGAATACCCTACCTCCAGAAATGCACAAGATGTCCTCTTATAAAGCCTTTCATGGTAAATGTAAAGAGTGACTTTTTTAACAAGCTGAACTCCTCTACAGAACGTAGTGTTTCTAGACTTTATTAATACTTGTGATTTATTTAATGTTAGTTTAGATTATGTAGTGTAGTTTCTTAGTTTAGAATTACAGTATTAATAGATTATATAAAAAAGATAACATTAGGCAATAATTACATTAGACAGTGTAAATAAACTTAATATGTATAGGCACAACAATGAATTGTAAATATATTTACTCCAAAGGCCTAATTAGAAAAATGCTTGCTTTATTAGTAACCCATTAAAGCCATTATTATTTTTATTACTATAGTTGTTGGGATACCGTGCAATGCACAAAAAGCTAAGAGAACAACACAAATGAAACTAGCAGTGCCACGTAACTTAGTTTACGATGTAATGGCAAAAGTAGACCCAGAAGGGCTAGAACGACGTGGTGATGTGGGGAAGAAGAAAAGAAGAATAGGTGCTACTGGAACGTTTATGAAATGAAATAGAATTTAGAATATTTACAGTCTCTTTACAAACTATTTACACATTATTTAAATTACATGAAAATCGATTAATATTTTCAGTGATAGTCAGAGAGAGGTACCCCATACCAACTATCGATGAAGTCTTGGAGGGCCTAAATGAGAGTACACTGTTTACAAAGATAGACCTAAAGTGGTCCAGATGGAATTGGAGGCAGAGTCAAGAAAGATCACCACTTTTGCCACACACAAAGGGTTATTCCAGTACAAAAGGATAATGTTTGGCTTAAGTTTGCCTCAAAGATGTATCAGCACATAATCCAACAAGTTATCGCGGGGTTTGATGGTGCATCAAATATTGCAGATGACATTATTGTCCACGGTAAAGGCCTACAAGATCATGACACCATGCTGAGGAAGACCCTAAAAAGATTAAAGGAGCGGGGACTAACACTCAGCAAGGGAAGAAAAATGCCAATTCAACATGCCCAAATTAACGTTCATGGGATACCTGTTGTCCCAGAAAGGCATTAGACCCACTGAAGAGGGAGTCAGGGCAGTAGAGCAGTTAGGAGCTCTAAGCAACGCGTCGGAGGTGAGAATTTTCGTAGACCTTGTTCACTTTTATGCGCGCTTTATACCTCACTTAGCGACCATAGCTGTACCACTGAGAAAGCTCACAAGAAAAGAGGTGCCTTTCAAATGGGGTTAGGAACGACAGAGGATATTCGAAGCATTGAAGGAGAGCTTAGAAAAATCAGAGACTTTGTCATATTTTGACAAAAATGCCAGGACAAAGGTTATAACAGATGCCAGCCCAGTGGGTGCAGTCCTTTTCTAAGAAAAGAGCTGTATGCTATGCTAGCAGGAGCTTAACGGACTTGCAACGTCGCTACTCGCAGACAGAAAGAGAGGCCTTAACAATTGTACTGGCTTGCGAGAGGTTCAATGTGTACTTATCTGGGATAGACTTTGAACTGCTAACAGATCATAAATCCCTGGAGTACATTTACTCTGCAAAGGCAAAGCCTTCTGCCAGAGTAGAGAGGTGGGTTCTGAGGTAACAACACTACCATTTTACAATTAAGTACATTCCGGGGCCCAACAACATAGCAGATGCCCTGTCTCGCCTTAAAAAGGACGCTCCAATGAACAAGACGGACATGACGAAAGAGTTTGTTTGTTTCGTAGCAGGTAATGTAACTCCAGCAGCCATAAGCATGGAAGAGATCAAGAAGGAATCTGGAGAAGACAAACAATTAATAGTGCTGGGAAAATGCATTCTCTCGAATGTGTAGGAGACCTGCCCTGCAGCTTACAAGACTGTCAGACATGAGCTCTGTGTTTGTGGACACTTGATATTGAGAGGAACCAGACCGGTCATCCCAGCGAAATTGAGGAAGCAAGTTGTAGATCGACACCAAGGGACAGTAAAGACTGAGCAGCGCTTGAAGTCCAAAGTATATGGTGGCCCGGACTTCACAAAGATGCAGAATCGAAGCGCAAAACATGCCATTAAAGTCAACCAGTCAGTTTACCTAGTCCACCAAAACCTGTCAAGACCACAAAGCTGCCAACCGAACCAATCAAAACTGATAATGGGCCCCAGTTTGTGGCAGGAACGATTGAAACTTAAATCTTCATGATCGATCAACTTCAGTCGGCTTACAAAGCCATGCATAGTACCCAGACAGCTTTGGATCTAATTCATAACGACATCCTTCAATCTATTGATGCTGGTAACTGTGTTATTCTTATTGTTCTTGATATGTAGAGGTTGGAAACTGTTTCCTTTCGCCCCGAATTCCATAGTTTTCCATCCTTCGAGCAGACGTTTTTAAGATCTGGTGGTGCATCGAACAGTATCTGCGTGTAAAGAGTTTCCATATACAGTCTATTGAAGAATCGTTGTCGGGTTCAGAAAAAGAGAACATGAGGAGCTTAGCTTAGTTCAGGAAAGCGGCACCCCGTTGTGTTGGTACAAATTATGTCCCTACTAAAACAAAGAACTATGAAACCGGAGCATTTTAATTGGTTAGATGTCTATTTATTTAATCCAAGATGGCGTCATAAGTAGCAACACCTTGGTGGAGTGATACTGAACCACATATTAGATAAGATTACAATAGAAAAGTTTCCTAAATTTTGTTTACGAAATATAACTAATAAACAAAATAACGATGTATAACAATTATAAATAGTATAATAATACCTTATGATCTTATACTGTAAACTACTAAAATGAGTCTGTTCTTGCTTCAAATATCATGAAATAGAAACTAATCAAACAAAACCGAACCGATACTATCAAAATTCGTTAGCAAACCTAAATTTTCAGTAAACTTTAAATTTTTCCCTAAACAGTCAAATACACCATTAGACAGTTCTTTTCGCTCACATACAGCCTCATGTCAGTCTTTAGCGTGTGACTTATTCTTAGGCAGAATGGCAGACCGCCCCAGTTTATCGCCGAGTTCGAATTCAGGCAAAACATTGCCTCAGAACACAACCAACAAACAGGCAGAATGGCAGACCGCCCCAGCTTATTCGCCGAGTCCAGGCAAAACATTGCCCCAGAACACAACAAACAAACAGGCAGAATGGCAGACCGCCCCAGCTTATTCGCCGAGTTCAGGCAAATCATTGCCCCAGAACACAACAAACAAACAGGCAGAATGGCAGACCGCCCCAGCTTATTCGCCGAGTAGAGGCAAAACATTGCCCCAGAACACAACAAACAAACAGGCAGAATGGCAGACCGCCCCAGCTTATTCGCCAGAGTTCAGGCAAAACATTGCTCCAAAACACAACAAACAAACAGGCAGAATGGCAGACCGCCCCAGCTTATTCGCCAGAGTTCAGGCAAAACATTGCCCCAAAACACAACAAACAAACAGGCAGAATGGCAGACCGCCCCAGCTTATTCGCCGAGTCCAGGCAAAACATTGCCCCAGAACACAACAAACAAACAGGCAGAATGGCAGACCGCCCCAGCTTATTCGCCGAGTTCAGGCAAAACATTGCCCCAGAACACAACAAACAAACAGGCAGAATGGCAGACCGCCCCAGCTTATTCGCCGAGTTCAGGCAAACCATTGCCCCAGAACACAACCAACAAACAGGCAGAATGGCAGACCGCTCAAACTTATTCGCCGAGTAGAGGCAAAAACTTTCCCCAGAGCACAGTTTTTTCGCAATTTGCGCATATCTTCATATATTCATGTGAAATTATTAAGTCGCCATTTTCCCGCCACAGACTACTTATCTTTATAACTTCGATGACTCATAAGGGAAATCTCTCGAAAATGGCACTTTTCGTAAAACGAGAGACTTTATCGCCACAAAGATTACTCGATAAAGCGTACCACCTCTTTCTGGAATTGTATTGCTGGAGAGAAAATCCTCCATGGCCGAAGTCTACTCGGAGCTTCCCTGTTGATTACTTCTAGGATTTGCCGCCAATACTATCGTCATCAAGAGTAAATAATTAAGGATAAAATTTCAACAGCTAGGGTCTGCCAAATTTCAATGACTGATTATTTTCAGAGGAAAAAGGAAAGTGTTCTAAGCCGGTACTTTGTACTACACCTCCGTTAACCACAAAACATACTGTCATAATAGATTAGTGTGACGTCATGGAGTCTCGCTGTGCAATCCTGAACTAAGCTAAGCTCCTCATGTAGAAGCTGAGACCGAAATTGCACATGGGAACTGATATGACTATATTATAATTTATTCATTTGAGCCATCCATGCAGTCGGTTTAGACTGCCAAATGCGTATTAAAAACAGTGGATGATGCCACGGGTCGCCGGTCACAGCATGCATCTAATTAACGTACTTCCCATGTGGCATTTTGGTCTCAACTTCTATGTTCTGAGTTTCTGAACCCGTCAACGATTCTTTAATTTAGCGTATGTTGTGAGACACCAAGCTTCAAGAGCACGAATCGAAGTGCATGAAAGCGTAGCCACGTTTGGTCGTTAACTGCGCAACTGATTAACAGTTCATTTATTCAAGTTATCTTCCTTGTCAGAGCTCTGTATCTGTTAAGTCAAAAGTCGTACTAGTTTTGGATTTGACGGACTCAGCTACTGGCAAATGTACAACTTCGATCTATAATGGGTTACAGACGTGAATATTTTGTTGAAACGGTCGATGAAAACCTGATTTGTTTAATATGGTAAGAGAATCTAGTTATTACGATGTATGGATGGATTAAAATATGTAAGCTATTAATGGTGAATCAAGTAAGGTAAATTATTTTATTAAATATTGCGATATTTATGATCTGATCTACTAATATCCTCAACTTTCAATATAATTGAGGAACTTTGGAGTTATGACACTATATGTTAGATTGTTTATTTAGGTATGTTTCATTGTGCAATCTGCATTACGATATTTTAAAAATCTGAAGACGGCAGACGTTACTACCGAAACATGTCATTCAAACAAAAAAGTGTCGTGTTTGTTATAGAATTGTAGGAAGTATGCTTCTAAACCGGCCTTTTGATAGAGGAAATATATCAAAAAGGCTGTTCATTAATTTTTTTCTCATTATCTTCTTAAAAATTCATAATATGTCTTGTCGATAAAGCCGGTGACCCGAAAAGCTAGCAATACTAAGCAAGTAATCAAGTGAGATTTTATTAAATATCGTGATTTAACTGCAGCAAGATGAAATTTTATAGGTTTGTGACATATTTCCGTTTATTTTTATTTTATTATTTTATTTCTAGTCATGAAGTTCTGGAAGACCCCGAGCAATGTAAAGAAGGGCATATTTTCTGTAAAGAGTGTATAAAAGCATGGTTGAATCACAAATGCACATGCCCCATGGATAACACAGCATTAAAAGACAAAAGTCTTATGCCAAGCGTGTTTGCTAAAAAGATAATACAAAATCTTAAAGTCTTTTGTCACCAACCAGGTAATGATGCACAAATGACAGATACTGCAGGTGAGTCCGGACGAATTTTTACTTGCCATGTATTACTTGGGCAACTCTTAAAGTGCCTATAACACAAAAAAATTTACTAGCTACAAATACTCTTTAACATAGGTGTTTTCGACTGAGTAATTTAAAATTGGGAAAAAATATTTTTCTGTTTTTAACGTTCAAGCATGTCGAAAAGTCCTATTTTGGGCTTCCTGTGTTGACAATGGACGGTAGACAAATGTCTGGGTTCTAAAACACTGTCGTGACGTCATTATAGTATAACACCAAAGACAGATGATAGTAAAATACTGAGTAGCGTGGAGATTTTATAGCGACAAAGAAAGTTTTATTTTACAAAATTTATTTGGCATGCCAAATAGGTGTGTGGTTTATGGCTGCAGTAATTATTCGAACGTGGAAAATGGAACTTCACTTCATAAAATCCTCTTTTTTAACGACGAGCGGCCAGAAGCCAAGCAACGACGAAAAAGATGGGTTGACTTCGTGTCAACCAAAAGAAAACACTGGAAGCCGACTTAAGACTGGTCAGTTTGCTCAGAACATTTTACTCCTGACGACTTCATTAGGATGTTTCGAGCAATGGAAGGTCAAGCACATTTGTACTCGGCTAGGTTAAAAACAGATGGCTTTGGAATATCATCGTTTCCATTCATGATATATAAAATATATAAACATTTCAAAATAAATATAACATAATATATTATAAAATATATAAACATTTCAAGATAAATTCCTTTTATTCATCATCTTCGAATTCAAAACCCTTGAAAGATTCCTCTGCAACAGTAAATTTTCCACGAATGGCACTATAGGCACATGCTGGTAGTGGGTTCATTAAGATGTCCCAAATATCCATACACCAATTGCGTAAATTCTCTGTATGCTACACTACGGAAAAACCTATAAGAAGAGGAACCATAATCAGAATAGTAATACTGATACAAGCAAACTATTATAACTATATTTCTGTGGATCAAACTCGAAAATTTAGGCAAATTACTGTTTTGTGTTTACATGCGTTTCCATGGCAACACCATCAAAACCGATCGATAGTTGGCTTATAAGAACATGACTTACGCTTCCTCGGAACCATTTTGTCGATATCTTCTTCTTTCTCTAGTTTTGTATTTCCCAGCGGACATTCTTAGGGACCATCTGTCCAAGCAAACTGATTGGAAACCGGGATGAAGGGTAATACAGGAGGGAGGATACTCCACTTCTTGCAAAACGAGATCCGAGTGAAGAGCAGCAACACACTCATCGATTTCTGCACAGCATCGGCATTCATACACGTTTTGAAGCAAACCAGTATTGCATTTTCCACAAGAACACCTAAAAAAGAGTACAGGATAAAGAGCAACACAATTAGAACAAATTAAAAAAAATAGGTTAATTTTCATGAAGTTGGGCCGACTATCAACACTCGATGGCGGACGAAGAACTTACCAGTTACCCACAGCAATTGATCCTTCCAATCTGTCTTGAAGCTCTTGACGTCTTTCTTCTTCTTCCTTCTTCTCTCTTTCGTATTCTTGTAACCATTCTTCACTAGCAATCGGTTCCTGACTATATGGACCAGTAGCTGGAATGTCCATCGCGCCATTGCTCGCGTCTTGTAGGTTTGTGTCGTCTGTCTCGTCAACAAAAGCAGATTCAAACTCGTCTTGGATTTCATATTCTCGTACAAAGTCATATTCCGAATCTTCTGTTGTGTAGCTCGTATCAGAGATAGATTCAGTAGAAGACATCGTGAAAAAATCAAGCAAAAATGAAAGAAGAACCTAAAGTCGACCTGTTGTTTCTATACTGTCAAATAACTCCTGAGAGTTGTTGTACTATAATGACGTCACAGAATACTCGGTACCAGATCCCCCAAAACGCGGACGTGGTTTTTTTAAACTCAACGTGAAAAGACGATAAAAAATCAACGGAAAGTTTAAAATGAATTATTTCATGGCCAAAGACCTTAAATTTGCCTATAAGATTTATTAAGACGATAAAATTTTTTGTGTCATAGGCACTTTAAACGTTTACATTGCAGAGAAATGTGATTGGTCCGGGAAGCTATGGACACTTGCGAATCACAGAAAAACCTGTCCTTTCAAAAAAGTACATTGTTCTAATATCAACTGCAACACAAAGATGCAGAGAAGAAAACTAGAGGATCATGATAAGATATGCAAATATAAAGAGCTGGAATGTGAGAAATGCAAAAAAGTTCTGCTCCGACATATACTCATACTGCACAAATTCAATGACTGTCCTGAAGAGATTGTGTCATGTCCCAACAGCTGTACAAATCCACAAACCGGACAAATTAAAAAGATTAAAAGGTATGAAAGGCTCAATTTTGCTTTTGATACTTTCGATGTACGTTCTTGGTTACATAGATGTAGCGCTTGGGCCATAAGGCATTGGAAAAAACTCGGTCCATAACTGACGGTACGGACCGAGCAAACGAGGTTAATAAGATATTTAGATTAGAGGCAAAGCAACAAAAGTAAAGTCGACAGTGCCTGTCAATCGAGAACTGCATTGGAAGGGCTTCCTGAAAAAAATTAGCTATAGTTTAACGTTTTCTGAAATACTAAAGAACAAAAGTGAGGCTTTCTTTTGCAAAACATGTAAATGCAAAGCAAAAAAGGCATCAAAAGAAGACCTCAAGAACTCAACATGAGATTGAAAAGAAAACTGTCGTACTTCAAACTTCAACTATGGATGGACGGATGGATGGATGGATGGATGGATGGATGGATGGATGAATGGATGGATGGATGGATGGATGGATGGATGGTTGGATGGATGGATGGATGGATGGATGGATGGATGGATGGATGGATGGATGGATGATGGATGGATGGATGGATGGATGAATGAATAAATATGTAGTCTAGTTACTACATAAATTTTCCAGTTCTTACACTTTTGTGCAAGCATGTCCTCAATATCTAGTTGCATATTTGATTTTTAAAGGCACTAAGTGACGTTGTCCATTTGACTGATCAAGCACGGAATTGATTTAAAATATAGATCTAAAACGACCTACTCCAGTAAAGCCCCCCTTGCAGATCTCGTCTAGCAGGCAGTGGTAAGTGGTTCGAATCCCGCGAGAACCCAACTGAGACACATTTTTTAATGTACTGTTTATTAAACTCGCAGAAGTATTTTATCAGGATGTTAAAAAAAACATGTTTTTTATACACGATCTGCGAGTTTATTGAACGGCTTAAAAAACTGATGATGTATGTTGTCATTTCGCACTGAATTCTTTACGAAATGAACCAAGTTTGATAGAGAAAATCCAAGTTAGTGTTTATGCAAAAGAAGTCGAATTTAAATCAGATATAAAATAACCTTCATAGTCGTGATTTCTATTGTGTTTCCTTCATGAATTATTATTAAGTTTTTGAACTACTTATACACTTGATGTAGCATACGCTTTACATATAAAAAAGAAACTTTTGTTTGTTCTCAGGATTGAACTAGACTGGCATGTGGAAAATGAGTGTGCCAAGACAATACTGGATTGTCCATTCAAGGACCAGGGATGTTTAGTCCAAGTTGAACGACAATATTTTGATAAACACGTACAAGACAACATGGTTCCACACATGATGTTACTGGCCAAACAATGTTCATTGCTCACTAAAGATAACAAACAACTGAGGGAGGACTTAAACCAACTTAAGGTAGGAGAGTAGTATAGAATGAAAAGAAGTATAGCGTAGTATTAAATGTAATGCAAGAGGCAGTGTTTTTGTGCTAGGCCTATGGGCACAGTACCTTTGTTTTTGGTGAGTTAGGTGTGATCGGAATTTAGTGTTACGAACATGAGACCTATATCGAAGTTGCCATCCTTGGACCTCGTCATGATTGACACTGGTGAAACACGAGAAGAAAATGCACGTCGATATCTGTCAGATCGGGATTTTAGTAGTGTATGATGAAGTAAGAAACGCTGTGTGGTTAGTTTTGAAAAATACTTTTTTATTTTCGAGAAATAGGGAAAAATCGCTTTGAGCTCCAAGGACGATTTTCGCTGCCAAAAGATGGCTGAAAATTGCTTACTTTCGCTTGGTCCGTGTATCAAAACTATTGATCCAAATAGCCTTCTAATACTTTCTACCAAAAGTACAACTCTTATTTGCTCAATCAAGAGTAGTTTCATAAAAATCGAACAAATCTGAAATATTTTGCACAATAAAAAGCAAAGGGCACTGAGTTACAATGCTTGTCAGTGCATCTCGAAAACTGCGACTTTCCCTATGTGCCATCCTTCCAAATCTAATGAGATTACAGACAACAACTATTGGGAAACTGCTCTTTTGAAAAATGCATTTTTTATTTTGGGGAAATAATTGTGCGCTTTTTGCGAGAGCTTTTATTTTGACTCATTAAATATGCAGAAATCATTGTTTGGCTATTGCGTGACTAAAGACTTCTCGAAATAAATTTCCTTGAAATATCATTGTTTTTCAAATCTAGTCTATACAAATAAAAGAAAACATTAACATACCAACCTTCGACACGAAAAGGTCTTTTCTGTTGCTCACTTCATCGGAGTTATCAAGAAATTAGAATTGACAACCGTGGCGTTGGATTAAGAGTGTTCTCCAAGAATTCAGGTGTGTTGTTTAGCAAACAATCGTTATTTTTTCTTGACAAGCATTTTTTATCGACGAATCGACAAATCAAAGACTTTCCCTTAAAACTTTTATTATTTCTATGGATAAGCTTAATTTATTATAATGTTGGAGTAAATATAACATGAAGATCATATTACAACAAATATTTGTCCTTTATTTAGCTTTGTAAATCTTTAGCAATTCGGTTAACGTTGAAAAACGTTGTTTTAAACCAATCATCGTATGCGTATGTTTTTCGTACAAGAAAGATTCACCTCCTATCGCGGGGTCCCATCTTCAAAACAACGAAGACTTTCATTCAATAATTTTATTTCTACAAATAATTTATTTAAGTATTGAATGAAATACAAATTTACACCAAATATTCAACTGTTTGTTAACCTATTCGAGCAAGTCTGATTATGAAAAATGAGCTTAAATTTGTGTTGTTTAGAGAAGATGTTGTAGAAAGACCTAGACTTTCACTTTAAAAGGCCGTAAAAACTATTCAAAAACATTTACAAACGCCAATTTACTGACAAAGAAATTCGTCATTTTGCATTGCCTTTTTGCATTGCCTTTATTTTCTATTTTGTCTCAGTTGTTCTTGTCAAGTTTAAATGAATGTAAACTTCTCTCGTTCTGTAAAAGACGTATATTAAAGTTAGCTTATATTTTGTTCACCCTTAACCAGTTTTCAAGTCTGTTTTTTGGACTTGATTTCAATTTCAATAAAAGATATCCGAGGTAAATTTCACTAAACTTGATATTGTATTGGATTATCTGTAGTTATCTTTCGGCTTTTTTAGTAAAAGAGATTCAAAGCCTAAAAATGTCGTTTTTTTTTGGAAAAAGTTGTCGAAAAATCTTCCAAGAGCAAAACTAGCCCCTGGGGGTGGTGGTGATTTGTGTACAAAATTTCTAAGTGGGAGATTATATAGTCGCGGGGGGAAAAAATGTAGTGCATTTCGATTCGATTTAACTGCATGATTTTTATTATGGGAGAAGTTATCTTCATCTCGAATAAAAAATTTTTCCCATATCTTATTTTTAACTTTCAGTTTCATTCAAATTATTCACCCTGTGACTTCCGTATCGGGAGCTCCGGCTTTAGGCAGTGCCTAAATATAAATAATATATATATAATTTTTCCGAAAAAACCTTTTACTTCTCGCCTTTCTTTTGGCTTCGTTCTCCATTGAGCTTTATTTCGACATATCGATTTCGGAAAGGGGTTCCATCGTAAATAGAGTAAATATAAATATAAACATAAGCTTGAATAAAAAATTGTGTTGTCATCTTTCGGTATTGTAAAACGTTTTTTTGCAAAAGTTTAATAGCCGGATTTACCTTTATGTGTACCCGGATGTTGCAACGCGTCGAGATTCCCGCCAAAAAAAAAGACAATCTAACCAGCCAATCAGGATTCTTGTGTACATGCCCGGACGAACGGACGGACGGAAGTGACGTCAGCCAAGCCATGAAAAAAAAACAACTTTATAGCTTACCATTTTTTCCTATGTATGGTGCTCCGCTCGCGCGGGCCTTCGGCCCGTGCCGGAGCTTAGCTATTATAGGAAAATCAAACAATTACAGCAAAAATCAACAGCAAGCAAAATTAATTTAATTGTTTGCTCTTTGTAAAAGTGGACATCAAACCCAGTAAGGTTACAAATAATGCGTCTCTTTCTTTACATATTGTTTATAAAACAGGAACTATAAACATTAACAGGAACATTACGCTAAAGAAACGAAAATACACGTTTAAGAACCAGGCAGCTTCAGACAACTTTGCATATCTGCAGGGAGCAACATATTATTTGCCACACTCCTGAATTCAGTTACCAGCTCTAGCCATTCAGTTGAGCGAAAGGAATTATACGATAAAAGATTGGTTAGGATGATTTATAAAATGTGCTACTCCCTTAGCCAAACTAGTAACCTTTTCGAGATGGATCATGCAGTGTACCTCAGGAGTTCCCATGCCAATCAAGAGGGCATGAAAACAGAACACAATCTGGGCCAGTCTTGTTCTAGAGGAACACTTTACAGCAAACTTCAACAAATGGCTAAATCATTTGAAAGCTTTTGTAAGAGATGCCATTCAAAATAAGTGGATTTTGGTTTTAATAATAGATGATTTTACTTCAATATACACTCAAAAAGGAGACCACATGCTGACAAGGCATCAGAAGCTAAAACTATGTGTACACCTTCATAGTTAAAGCTTTTAAACCGGCTATAGAAGCAAGTGATATTCACTCCATCCATGATCCAAACGGATTGGACATTCATTCATGCACAGATGTCATCACCTCTGCATCAAGTATGCATGACTTGAACAGAAAATATGCTTTTGTAATGCCAGAGTTTATCTGAGCAGCATATTTAATACCGAGTTGCAGAGGCAAAGAATTTTAAAATACACATGTATGATAATGTAAGAACCATGCGAAAAATGGAAAACTTGCATCTATTTGATTTTATTGAACTAAGACTAAAATAAAAATAAAGATTTTGAAGCAGCTTTTGATGTCATAATGAGCACTAACATGGCAGATTATAAGACAAATAGTTGTCCTTCAGCGAGGTGATTGGCCATGCCAATTTTACTCAGACAACTCTGTACCCTTAAGATGCCATACCCCAGAAGACCATTCCTATTCCTCTCAATCTTGTGATGACTCTCTAAGTAATACCCAAGTCTCAAACAGCACTGCTGCAAATGTTGATGACAAAACAACAGACCCGTCTTCAACTCCATTTCAGTCTATTGTTCCAACTATTGGGTCATTGCACATCTCATTAAACAGCAGGGAACATGTTGTAAGTTCATTCCACCCATTTTTTAAAGTTATATATGAAACACTGTATCCAAGGAGTAAATTGCTAATAATCCTAAACCTTGGAGAGTGAGCTTATTGCTGGAAATTGTTTATGGTGGATGGACACTTATTAGACAATCAGTTATACAAAAGTTTTCAAAAATCAAAAACTTGGAATATGGAACACTTTTTAATTTGTCGGACAACTATATAACTTTGGTACTTTCAATTTCTTTTAAACTTAACAACTATTCTGAATACTTCCGTGCTAGTATAGGAATCTGGATTATGTTCACTTGTCTAAGACGGCGACACTATAACAAGGCTCCCTTGGTTTGGATAAACATGTGCTCATATTTAGGGAAATGTTCACCACAATTATTTGACCTTCTTCGTAAATATCTGATTATCATTGATGAATATCCTGTTGAAAATGTACATAGTAAATAGTATATACAGAACCGTTCGAGCCCGGTTTTTTTGCGCCTGAAATGCGCCTGAACCGTTCGCGACCTGATTGGTCCATTTGTTAAGTCGGAAATGTTGCCAGGATTGCGCATGTGCTCATGTATATTGCGCCTGAACTCATTTACATCGCGCCTGAACTGATCTGTAAGTTCTGATTGGTCTCCAACTGATAGGAAATGATGTCATGATTTTTTATTCGATTTGCTTCAGAAGCGCAAGTGTTTATATGTTGTAACGAGCGATCTTCATCATTCCTACTCTACTCCTTATCCCTGCGATATCACAAGTTAGAGTTCTAAACCATGAAGCTAAGAAGTGGTCGTGTTCTTCAACTAGTAGCTTTCAAGCATAAAACAGATAGGAAAGCAAGACTTGGCTAGTGACTTGGTATCCCAGACCATCAATCCTTTGTTTGACAACCATTCCATTATCATATCGTGGGATGATTTCTTCCAGTAGTCCAAATCAAGATGCTGCTACATCCCCGAGATTGATGGTGGGCGTACTGTGAGACAACTGTTTCTCAGGGTATGCAATGTTTTCATGTTTTCAAGCCCCAGCTACCAATACAGAATTCTCAAGACTGTAGAAGTTTTCACTAGTCCCAAAAAAGACATCCGCAAGGCATTTTTCCTCTACAAAAGGTATACGGATAAAAATGTCCAATCCACTGAATGACATTCAGAGAATTTGAGAACTTTGAACATTTGAACTATTAACTATCATGCCGTGTACTCTTATAGTCATATATTGCAATAAAATTCTTTGAAATCTCAAACAAAAGTGTTTCGTCATTAATCAACTATTGAAAAGAGTTTCACACTCCCCAAAACAATGTGCGCGCTAAATTATGAGCGGTATTAGAAATAAAGAGCGTGGTCCATTCAAGCTCTCGATCATTTGCTCGAAATCATGGACCCTTTCACATTTGCCGAAAAGCAACTTATTTTGACTTACGCATCTGAAGTGTGTAAACAGATCCACCAAATTGATGAAAATCAATGTTGTGGCTGTAAAGATAAAACTAGTAACAGCGAGTTTCTGATGCTAACGGAAGATGAAAAGATGGAAGTCAATTTGACTTGGCACTAAAGAATGTGATCCTTAATTAAAGTAGTAGATGGTAAAATTATGGCGAACATGTCACCATTTGGATTATCCTGTACCACAAAAATTGGACTCGAATCATGGTTGCGGAGCGACCCAATCTCCTCACGTCCTGATCTACAGAAGAAAGTCAAAGGCACAGTCAAGATCATCGGCATAAATTAAATGACTTTCTCCGATGACATCAGCAATTGTTTAGAAATATATAAGAATCCCAGTACTCGAATACAACGACCATTTCTCATGTGGTGGCTGCTCATGCTGCTTACGATTATTTCTCTGATCTTTTGCTTGGTGCGGGATTCTTATCGCTGTCCACTTTGGAATAACCACGAACAAGTTGATGGTGAATATCGACACCAAGATGTCCAGTACGATAGCTCAAAGTGTCTCTTGTGTCGACAATGCTGTAGTTATGATTGTCAGTGATGAAGTGAAAATGGTTGCCGGAGCCAAGATTCGACACGTCCTTGAGTTCTTTTATGTCGAACTCTGCCGGAAAGAAATGATGAGGAAGCTGACAAAAAAGTGTGAAGGATGCGAAAACGATTGGCCAAGTGAGCGCGATCATATGTTTGATGACCAGTGATCATGATTTGTGGACTTTATACTTTGACGATGTTAAACATGTGATCGATTTAAACATGATGCAAGATGTGTGTGCAGATCTTGTCAAGCTGGTAGATGTGTCTGTGTCCTCAGAATGGGAAGCCTTTGTTTCCAACCTACCAAGCATGAACTCTAGTATAGCAATGATGATAGCAAGTGATATGTCATTTCCCGATAGATATAACAGACCGATTGTGAACTTTGTAAATGACATGTGTGATGTAAAAGAGAATACTCGTGAACTATCTTCAGAACTATTTAGTGAGTTTGTAAATGCTATGAAGAATTAAATAAATGGTACAATTTTCATATCGAGAATCATTGTTGTATCTGACTTCGAGGGGTAAGAACATGGGTTGTTTTCCACCATCCTATCAAATCGGTATTGAACGGCTATTTAATCGCATACGCTGCATCTTAGCGTGCTGTGGAGGGACGATTGTAGTCAAAAACTCAGAGTTTTGCGATGGACAAAGTCCTCAACCAGATCTACTACGATCTTCGAAGCGCGGGAAGGTTTTCAGGGGTGGATGCTGTTTCCCGTGCCGCAAGAGAAAAGGGACCAAAGAAGATCAATCGTAAGCAAATCAGAGACTGGCTAAAGAGACAAGAGGTCTACACTTTACATAAGCCTGCTCGTCAAAGTTTTATAACCAATAGAGTGATCGTATCTGGAATAGACTCCCAGTTCCAAGCAGATCTTGTGGATTTGAATTACCTGCTGACATGTATCGACTTCCTTAGCAAGTACGCCTGGGCTATTCCTCTAAAGACCAAGTCGGGGAAAGATATATTGGAAGGTCTAGTTAAGATCTTCAAGTCTGGAAGGATTGCCAAGAAGTTTTCAGACCGACAAGGGAACAGAGTTTCTTAATCCTCTTGTACGAAACTATTTTAAGAAAAATGATGTCCACTTTTTTGTCACACATAGTGATAAGAAAGCTTCGGTGATAGAGCGCTGGAACCGTACATTAAAGACTAAAATGGGGAAATATTTTACCTTAAAAAACACTTGGAGATACATTGACGTACTTCCAGACCTTCTTGAATCTTACAACAATAGCTTTCACCGCAGTATTCGAATGAAACCCGCGGAGGCCAACAAGAATAATGAATCAGTCGTTTGGCACACCTTGTATGGAAAAACCTATTCGCTACAAATTTGGAGTTGGCGATCAAGTCAGAATCAGTAAAGCCAAGAAGATCTTTGACAAAGGTTATTTACCAAACTGGACTACTGAGATATTTATCATATCGGAAAGGCTCTCAAGGCGACCACCAGTTTATCGTCTAAAAGACCTACAAGGAGAAGTCTTAGGGGGTGTATTTTATGAAGAAGAACTTCAAGGCATTAAAAAGGATGATGATGTTTACCAAATAGAACGTATCGTGAAAAAATCGAAAAAATCCAGATAAGTTTAATTCTTGGGTCCCAGCTAGTGATGTAAAAGATCTATAACTATCTGAATATCTAATAAAGTATAAAATATAAACGATGTTAAGTTTCAGTATAAGTAGCCACTGCCAATGCTAAAATACTCACTAAGATTATTACCGACATGGAGAACACACAATTCTATGTATGGCTTCCTTCTAACAGCAGTATGGATGTATTCCCATCCAACACGCTAGCAGAGTTTGGATTTCATCTCCCTCAACAATACAGTTGACGGGTGAATGGGAAGTGGCTTTGACGGAGATTCAATACTCTCATACGTGGAATAACGTTCTTGGAGATTTTTGGGATCGATTTTATATCCGAAAGGGGAAGTCATTAGATATGGAAGTGTTTATTGTACCCCAAGGTCATTACTCTTCTTTAAAGAGCATCGTCGACAAGATGAACGATTTAGTCAAGGCGACTAAGTACAAAGATCAGGTATGGTTCTCTTATGAAACGCTCAATCGCAAGGTCACAGTGCATGTGAGGGATGACTATTCTGTATTCTTCTCGGATTTTGGAAAGATGTTGGGATTTTCAAAAGATCATGTGATCTCAAAGACCACTACGGCTGAACGAGAAGCAGACTTGGATCTTGGATTCCACAACTTGTACGTCTATTGTGATGTGGTGCAACCTCAGGTAGTTGGAGACTCTCAAGTTCCTCTGATACGAATAGTCCCTGTCGAAGGAAAAGATGGCGAACGCGTTAGCAGGTCATTCTTAACCCCACAGTACCTACCAGTCAGCAAGAAGCAATTTGAGACGATCGAGCCAAATAATGTCAAGCACTAACAACGGCGAGAGAGATCCCGTACGACTATTCAAACTCTGGCAGTCGAAACGACCTGAAGGGATGAAGAACAACGGCCCCCTCTACCGTCAAATAATCAAACGACTAAAAAATTCCATTGTTTGGCATGGTAAAATGCGAATGCGTCAAAACACCATCGGAAGTACAGTCGACTCTCCCGTAAGCGACCACCACGGGACCAGTAGAAAGTGGTCGCTTACGGGAGATGGTTGCTTACTAGAGAGTTAACACAGGAAGCCCAAACAATGGGAATCCTAACACCGGAAGCCTAAACCAATAATAATTTGTAACTCACGTGTTTAAACTATTGTATCAACGATTAAACTGTTTTAGTAAACTGTGCTATATGTTTACAGCACTATGATTGTCAATATTTCGTCGGATTTTATACCCGATGACTCTATGTTCTTAATTGTTTTATTGTTAAAGGATCTGTCATTTATTGGCTCTTGGGTGGTCGATTACGGGAGATGAAAAAGCAATGAAAAATTACAACATTTTAACCCTAAAAGTGGTCGCGGACGCTTACGAGAGTGGTCGCTTACGAGAGTTTTTTTTTACATAGTTTATATGGAAAACAAAAAGGGAATTTCAATAAATGGTCGCTTACGGAAGATGGTCGTCTACGAGAGTGGTCGTTCAAAGAGAGTCGACTGTATCATGAAGTCAATGGCGAGAAAATTCCTAGTCACAACAGCAAAGCATATTACTAATCACAGTATGCGTAAAACGCAAGTGCAGAAAAAAATCCGGACAGCCACGACATATCATCTTCATATCAAATCACTGGTCATGCTAGAGAGTCATCACTAGATGATTATGATCAGATTGACGAAGATCAAAGAAGACAACTGTCCCATATGTTAAGCGTTGTTTCTCCAAACCCTACTTTAACTTCTAATTCAACTGTCAATTTGAGTTCCACAGCAGCTTCTTCAAGCAAGGTGAACAAGCAATCCAATATTCAGCCATTCAGCCAAAGAAATCTTGCTACTTCAAGCAATTTCAATCATTTTGAAGTCATGCAGGCGATGTCTCAGTTCTTTGGAATGAGTAATCAACAAGTTTCACAACAGCAATTAGTCACTTACAAACGCAGCTCAACCTCTAAGGAAACGACGATTTGTCATTTATGACTCAGATGACGAAAAAAAACACCTAATTTTTGAACGTTTTGTAGGAAATATTTCGTGCTTGTGACACAGTCACTGTCATTTGAACTGCATGCACGAGGTTCAAATCGAATCTAACATGGCGATTTGTCATGTTACTCCACTGTTGTTGTTATTGTAATATGAAACTGGATATTTAATGATTTGCTGATAAATCATCTACTTTATACCAGGAAAAACTTGATCGATTTATTTCTTCTACATTAATTGATTATTCTTCTCTTTTTATTGTGTCTTTGTCTAGCTTATGATTACAAAAAGGATATGATTAAATAAGTGGTAATTGAACTTCGTGTCGTGCGATATTTTGGACCAAAATCATACTTTTGATAACAAACTGCACTCCAGCTACGCGGTCGTGCAACTTTGTAATCACTCGTATGATTTTAGTCCAAATTGCACGAGACGAAGTTCAATTTCCATCATTAATTTTAATTATATTTTTATTAATTATTAATTTATAAAGTTACAATAGTTACACATGGACAATATCCGGCAATATTCTGTCATCATAAGCACTTGGTTTTGATTACTAGGTTGCAAATTTAGTTCACCTCAACGTTTCTTGTGGTCAGTCAGTAAAATATTCCAAATCGTCGTGTGCACATTAGGCAACCACGTGCCAATTGAGGTTTCTAGGAAACCCTATCGAGCCATCTTAAAAGAATAAAAACCATGGTAAAATTCGAATGCGTTGAGAAAACCCTATCGAGTCAACTTAAAGAATAAAAACCAACTGTTATCATCAAAAAAGCAAAACCACTCTTGCTGACCAGTTTGTTTGTCCTATTTCAGGTTTCATCCGGTGACCATGGTGTTGTTGCTACCGCTCTCTACGATTACCAAGCAAGTAAGACGTTAGTTGCCCTCAGTATTGCAGCCTCTATTTAACTCTGGTCAAAACCGTCTGAGATTCAAAGAAATATTCCCTAATTCTATTCCTCCGAAAATTGTACGAATTATTCTTTGTGGTTAAAGCACTTTTCATCTGCATATTGCGGTATTTCACCCATTAGTGCTATTTTCTTTTTGCTTTTTTTGAGAGGGGGTGGGGGGTTCTGCAAATCATTACCTATGACTGGTTACGCCCCCGTCGTGAAAAATGTTTTTTGTGCAAGCAGTAGAATAAATGGAACACCGCTTATGTGAAGGCAAGATGCCAAGTTTTTTTTGCGGGGCGGTTATTTTGGAATCCAACATTTTAAGATTCAGTTCACAATTACACTTCCTACTCATCTACGAAGGTTCGTCCCGTAAACGCGAGGCATAAGAATTGAATTGAATATATATACAGAAGTAATATAATAAATAATTATTTTTCTTAAGGTTACTGGAGACCTTCAGAGGTATGTTCCGACTTTAAACAAAACCCCATGAAATTATATATCTTTGAAAAGGTTATATAATAGAAATTCAGAAAATAATATTTTTGGAAAGCGATATTTTAATTTGAAACAATGCGGAGACTTAAACGCAAAATCGGGCACGTTCAGTAAGAGGTGAATTAATGACATGGCTTTAGCGCATATAACCAAACGAATTTCGCTATGTGAATAAGGAAAAGATAAACTATAAATTGTGTGAGCGATGTTTTTATTTTTTTGCCTTTTAAAAAAGTTTTTGATGTCGAAAAATTCCAATGCCGGTAAATGTTTTAACCGCATAAAAGACTATAATAAATCTAAATATCAAAAATCGCTTACACTCCTTTGTAGTTTATCTTTTTCTATTTCACATAGTGAGAGGTTCGTTTGGCTATATGATTCGATTTATGTTTACGGCCCGGCATTGTTTCGAATTAAAAAATCCCATTGAAATAATATTATTTTCGAAATCTTTATCATTTGACCTTTAACACGATATAGAGTGTGGAAATTGAATGGGCAGAACTATGGTGAAATAATGATAGATGTGTTGATCATCACAGTGAATGAGCGATCTGAGCGAACGCTGTAAAGAAAGACTTGAAAAAGTGATTTTCCGTTGAAGCTTTAAATCACTTTTTCAAGTCTTTCTTTACAGCGTTCGCTCAGATCGCTCATTCACTGTGATGATCAACACATCTATCACGATATAGAGTATTAGGGGTTTTTGAGAAACATACGCCTGAAGGTATCCAGTAACCTTAATGTTTGACATTTTTAGCTAAAGAAAACCAGATCACATTCGACAAAGGTGACATCATTACTAACGTCAAAGGGACTGGTCTGGGATGGTGGATTGGTACATGCAATGGTCAAACTGGCTGGTTGCCCTCGAATTACATCAAGATGAATGAGTAACAGGCAAGAGAGTATGAAGCAAGAGAGCACATTCCAATACATGGATTGTCTCATTTCCGCGTATTCGTGCTTTTATGTTTAATTCTTCTATTCCGAGCAGATTGACTGTTTTCCTGTATTTTTAAAACCCTCTTCCTTTAACTTGCAATTGATTCCAAAGGTAAATGCTTAATTTTCTTTCAAGTTTAAAGTATTTGAACTCTTGACATAGTGACTTAAATAAAATAAATAATTAATAAATATTTAAAAAAACAAAATAATTAGGAATCGCATGCTAAAATATATCAGGCTTGCGCGCAGAGCTAACAAATAGATTTTCAAAGAAGCTTCCATAGGGCATAGAGATATTCTCTCTTACTGCATATTTTCTTGGAAATTAACAGCCGAACACTTTTAGTGCACGCACGTCATTTTTTACCTATACAAATCCATGCATTTAATGTCATTAACGTTGTCCACCGAAAAAAGACATTTACACATTAATACATTTAGAAGTTTAGACTAAAAGAAATATCACGCGTTTCCTCAAACGTTCTGGCATAAAACAAACGCTGAAATACCATTCTCCATCTCAAATCCTCACTAAATGGTAGGATCATTCTGGACTTTTAATTCACGTGTTGAATTTTACATTTAAAGTTCAGGTTGACGCACACGAGGCAGAGAACACATAATGAAACATGATAATGATATTTCTTTTAGCCTAAATGTGTAAATGTGTAAATGTTTTTTTTTTTTCCAGTGGACAACGTTAACGACAATGACTGTATAAGAAGACCATTTGGAAGACGAATCCTCAATTTATATCCACAGATTATATCAATATCATTTAAATATGCTTTCCTAAGAAAAACAAATAAATGTTGCGCTGATTGAAAAGCATTTAAGTAATTAATAGTCAAGTGATTGTAACTGAAAAGCAAAATAAAAAGATGTTAAACTTTTTTTCCCTTCTTATCTTTTATTCAATTGAAAACTTGCCATTTTGAGTTGAAGTTAACTAATAAGGGAAAAAGTTATCGTAGAATTATAAGCTGAACACCGTAGTGAAAAATAGAGACTGACGTTTCGGACGTTAGTCCTTCGTCGGAGTCAATGGTTTGACTCCGACGAAGGACTAACGTCCGAAACGTCAGTCTCTATTTTCACTACGGTGTTCAGCTTATAATTCTACGATAACTTGTTTCATTAGAAACACCGACGCAGTCCACGCTAGTGTTCACTAGCCATCATCTAATAATGGAAAAACCACACGTTCTTTTGCTGAATATTGATTTTGGCAATTTTGTAAATATAGCAGATCTTTCGCTCAGGGATAGTATCTTATTCTCAGCGATCTCCCCTGTGCCATATAGATGAGAATGGGAGTCTGCAGTCGTGCGCATCGCGGAGGTCATGGGTTCGATTCCCGTTGAAGCTTGAAATCACTTTTTCAAGTCTTTATTTACAGCGTTCGCTTAGATCGCTCATTCACTGTGATGATCAACACATCTATCATTATTTCACCACAGTTCTGCCCATTCAATTTCCACACTTGTTATTTATGAGGGCTTGAAGAACCCAACAAAATGACCGCTCGCCAACATGATTGGCTTCATAGCTCAGTTGGAAGAGCATCGCACCGGCATCGCGGAGGTCATGGGTTCGATTCCCGTTGAAGCTTGAAATCACTTTTTCAAATCTTTCTTTACAGCGTTCGCTTAGATCGCTCATTCACTGTGATGATCAACACATCTATCATTATATAATATTTATCGAAACCGGTATCTTCCTCTCAGCAAAACTCAAACGGCCGAGATTCTAGGGTCCATGACTGAGCCGCTGCCAACCATTTCACCTTTAACATCGCCGACTAAACGATCAGCCACAGAACTGAGCAGTGACGATGAAGTCTCCTCAAGGCAGCCACCGGCGAAGAGGCCTATAGTCACCAGCAGCAAACCTTGTCTCAACCGGCTAGCGTACCTACCGTTCCGTAAAGGCAAAGCCACAAAGTCCTTGTCATACCTCAAGGCACTTGTGCTGTGTGACTCCAAAACCAGCACAAGACGCACCTGAGACATACAAGAGACTTGGAGAAAGACATGCGTATATGTATCGAAGCAGAACAGTAGAACCCAATCTATGATCCATAAGATACAAGTAAATAAGAATGACAATGTAAATATGGCCAACATCCAAGCAAAGTTCAACGAACTTAAGGCCATCTTAGACTCTTTTAACTCTTGTAACAATTTATCAAAAGATGATAATAAAACAAGAAGTGAATTGTATCGTACTGTCTCTCTTACTGAATATTATAAGCACAAATCTCACATAATGACAATTAAAACTACTTCCCATTTCTTAAGACGCAATAAAGCTAAACAATTTATTTGCAAATAAGACTTTTATTATCTAACCAAAACACAAACAAATCTTTCTGGAAAAGTCTTATCGAAGAACGAATTTGTATAAGTAATCGTATGGGGCCGAGTGAAATTAAGGATTGAATTCACGAGGAACCATACGATTACCAGTTTAACATATATAAGGCAAAATTCAACGAAAAAAATCCGCCTTCAAACCAATATAATGCCCGCGTGCGTTGTCATTTATACAAATCAAATTTTATTCAGAATTCAAACGTGTTTCTTCATTACATGTGCTCTCTTCTCAGTATCAAACTTTGGAAAATAATACTTCAAGGTTTTCTCCTTTACAAAAGAATATCATAGATTACTGAGTTTAAACAACTTTTTGGCAAGTTTCTCAAAATGCTTCGCCAAAAGAATGGCAAACGTATTTAATATCCCGTCGAAACCCATAAAAACATGCATAAAACTAGATTCCTACCAACAAATTTCTTAATCTGAATCAGAATCCAAAAGACGAAGCCGATTAGAGAGGCGTTTTCAGTCCAGACCAATATGATTGTGTGAATTATTTCCAGCGATGGCGTAGTTCAAAGTCACATTTGGAGCAGGTGAAGTTTTGTACACATTTGGGACTGCTTTAGTAGCCTTTTCGAGGCCCATTACGGAAAAAAATTATCCAAACACTTGTACAGTTTCCAGTGTTCTTATTTTCGCTTGAAATGTTTAGTTTCTGCTATATCGTTTGCCAATTCCAAACGGGAAGTCATTTTGAAAAAGAAAAGTTTGCAGTTTATGAGCGTTGCTAAGCAACTAACAACCAATCATTTTCTAGTAATTCGGCCCCGAATTACGGAAAAGAGCCCTCCTTCATTAGCCAATCAGCATTTTGCCCCGTATATGATAAAGCTTATTATCTAACGGCTTCAAATATGTTCCAAAACCACCTATACCGGTGTCTAGTTTTCCTCTACCACGAGGCTTCGAAAAGTGTTCTTGCACTGTGGCTGGGTAGCCTGTATATCCGGGTCCAGCAAAGGGACTGGGGCGACCACGTGTGCTGTCTGGAGAGCGACAGAGAGGTGAAGAGCCGCAATGTTGTAATATTGTTGATAAGCGTTTATGTAATAAAAGTACGTTTGTGGAAATACCTGGGCAACAGCATCTTTTAAAAGCTTAAATTATGTTTTTGCCGATTCTGACTCTAGAATTTATCCTTTTTATATTATAGTCATCTTGGAAGCCACCACCTCAACCATCGGTGACCCTTGAGACCTATCTTGAACCACCCTTGAACTTACTGAGTTAGCAAACGTTGTTTTCACACAACAGAATGATAATTTATCTACCGGCGAAAGAAAATCACTTAAGAATCTCAAAATTTAATAGTGATATAAACGTAAAAAAAAAAGTCGATAACGGGGCATGCAACCACTGTCATTTACGACACCACTACTAAAATCAAAGAAGGAACTAATAGATACAAAATTCTACCGTCCACTCTCTAATCCCATAGTAGAGGAAAGATTCGCCTCCTATCGCGGGTTCCCATCTTCAAAACAACGAAGACATTCATTTAATACTTTTATTTCTACAGATAATTTATTTAAGTATTAAATGAAATATAAATTTACACTGACCAAATATTCAACTGTTTATTAAGCTATTCGAGCAAGTCTGATTATAAAAATGAGCTTAAATTTGTGTTGTTGAGAGATGTTGTTGTAGAAGGACCTAGACTTTCACTTTAAAAAGCCGTAAAACTATTCAAAAACATTTACAAACGCCAATTTACTTACAAAGAAATTCGTCATTTTGCATTGCCTTTTTGCATTGCTTTTATTTTCTATTTCGTCTCAGTTGTTCTTGTCAAGTTTAACTGAATGTAAAACGTCTCGTTCTGTAAAAAACGTAATTATTAAAGTAAGCTTATATTTTGCTCCAAGTCTGTTTTTTGGTTTTGATTTATCCTAAATCTCCAAATTTTCGATTTCAATGAAAGACATCCGAGGTAAATTTCACTAAACTTGATATTGTATTGAATTATCTGTAGATATCTTTCGGCTTTTTTAGTAAAAGAGATTCAAAGCCTAAAAATGTCGGTTTTTTTTGGAAAATGTTGTCGAAAAATCTTCCAAGAGCAAAACTAGCCCCTCGGGGTGGTGGTGAGTTGTGTACAAAATTCCTAAGTGGGAGAGTATGTACTCGCGCTAAACAAAACAACAAAAATAATGTAGTGCATTTCGATTTCATTTCACTGCATGGTTTTTATTATGGGAGAAATTATCTTCATCTCGAATAAAAAATAATTGAAGATTTTCCCCCCTATCTTATTTTTATCTTTCAGTTTCATTCAAATTGTTCTCCCTGTGACTTCCGTATCGGGAGCTCCGCTTTTAGGCAGTGCCTAAATATATATATTAGATTACCTTCTACAACCGATTGCCAAAAAAACAAGAGTCATACACAAAGGATTCTACTAACTTTATTGAGAATACTCCTATTCTAAACAATGCTATACTCGCCACACCTGATGTTTGTTCACCGGTGGTTTGTTCACACTATGAACAGCATTATGAGCCAAACTTACCTATTCCTGTAAATTATCTAAAAGAGCTAATGATACTTTTTCTGAAAGAAAACTCTTTCAAATTTAACAACAAACACTATATACAAATACACGGTATAGCAATGAGAACTAAAATGGCTGTTGCTTTCTCTGTCATTTATATGGCACATTTAGAAACAAAGCTGTGATCTAATAGTCCCTACAAACCTCTCGTCTGGAAACGTTTTATTAATAATGTTTTCTCCGTGTGTACCCTTATCACAAAATTTGTTGATTGTCAGTCCTGTCCTCGTTTTCAATTATTTCTTAATTGGACAGCATGTAGCCCTATTACATATACTTATTGAAATCGTCAGTTCAATAAAACAGTCTTTGAAAAATGTTCAATCTGATTCAGAGCAAATTTTGGACAATTTTATTCGCACTCTTTTTGCAAAACTATTACGGCAATTTGACTATGTATTTCATATAATGTGCTTGGATTATCCTAGATTCTAACAGTGTATTTTATTTTAAGATTATTTAAATGTTTAGCCTATTACGGCCGAAAATCAAACAGTGTATTGGCAATGCCATCAATGTTTTTGGACTATGACCTGGTATAGAGTATCACTATTTCCTGCAAAAACATATCCTTAACCTTGGAGATGGCAAGTGCTTGTCTCGGGGTTTCGAGGTCACTTAAAAACCAGTTTTTTTGTCCTCTCGTAGGCTATGGGTGCTGAATTGTATGATGCTTTGGTTTCCGCTGGAGTAAAGCACGAGGCTCGCACCTCACCAAGCTTGTTGACGATGAGGTAAATTCGAAACGAAACTGTCTTCCAAGATTTGTATTTCTTTAAGAAATACTGATATATACGGTTGAAAAATATATACCACACAGCTAGAGCTTTGACGAAGGAACCGATGGCCAAAGCATGAAAAGATTTAAGAGGATTGTTAATGAGCATGTTTGTCGATGGCTCCAAACATGCTCATTAATAACGATAGCCAGACAGAAATTTGAATTCGAATTTGTTTTAAAATTGTATTGGCGGCTGTAATGATCTTCAATCGCGGCACTAACTCAAAATGCTAATCGCACCAAACAGATGGGTTTGAGTTGGTAGCTATACAACCGTAAATAATTTTGGTTTTGCACACATCTGTGAAGACATAAAACGATTTTTGTCTGAGCCCGTTTAATTGAACTACAAGTTTCAAATCGAACTCAAAATCAAATTCTGGATAATTAACTGAATCTTCTAGCCTTGATAGGAACGTATTAGCTAGTTTGACTGTAACAGAAAAATGAAGAACGATGAGTACAGATTATGTCACACAGTAGCCGGCAGGCGAAATAAAATGTTATTAAGGACGGTGCCTACTAATTAAGAATTAATTATTTTTTTAAATGACTATGTGAATTATTTTAACCTATCAAAGGGTTGTCAATTTCTGGTTCGAAAAGTAGGGGTCACCATGCATTTAAAAGAAATAATTAGGCTTAAAAATCGTTAAAAAAGTGATGACGTCATGATTTTACTCAACACCAAGAAAAAAAAAAATTTTTCAAAAGATTTTGAGAAATGTACAACGTCGACATTTTGATTTTTCTGAAGACTTAATTAATCTGGCCGGCTATATGTCGAAAAACAGCTATTTCAATCAGAACTCAAGTAGAAAGTCTGATTTCAAGCTTAAAAAATCTTATAAACTCGATCGAGCGAAGTTTTATTACTGATAATTAACAGTTGTATTTACTGAGCGACGAAAATATTCAATGGAAAATAGAAAAATACGATAAAAAGAACAATTCCAATGGATTTTTGAAGGAAGTTCGGCCAGTTTTGTCATTCAAATATTAAGCCGTTCTGAATAAAGAGTACTTTGATCGCTGCAGATTATAAACAGCCAAAGCAATGATGTTCTTGAATGTTGAATTAATGTGCGAAGGTCTAACCAGAATTCGCTCCAATAAATAATCAGTAATTTAATTATTATTTACAGACTTGGATGAAGACAAAATAAATAGCATTTCTAAACGTATTTCTATCAAAATATTCGCTTAGTTCACAGTGTAAATAAATAATTTCATGTTAAAAATGTAGGAGCCGTTACCCTTGAAGGTCAAGATATAAAGTAGTAATGTAAATCAACCTAACGCATAACGCAACGCTTTTTGTTGATCTCCCCGATTGTATCATAAACTGCCGATTATCTTGATTATTTCGTTTTGAGCTCGTAGGTAGAATGATTCCTGGAATAAAACACACTGCCCGCCTTTTAAATTGAAAACAGAGAAAGCGTTTGCAAATAGATCTTCTTCCAATTACACTCTATACTCGACTCAGTTGACTCCATCGACTGCGCAGCCGTCTTTCGTAATTGAAGTTCAGACAATTAATACATCACATAATTCGCTTCCAAACTCAACAAAATAACAAAAAAACTAGGTGTTAAAAGGAAAATAAAATAAAAGAACTATGACTGATTCTACCAGCTAAGTTGAGTATTTAAAAATTATGAAATCGAGCGAAATACTTTGAATCCTTCGAATGCCAACAAGCATAACAATGACACAGGGAGCCCAATCTCCAAAAAGTGCAAGTAGTATCCACGAGTTCGCCAAAGGCTCTTTGATTTAAGAGGCTGTGTCCCTAAGAATCACCAGACCAAATTGCATGGGGTCTCAGATCTCTTTCAAACTTTATGTACAGAAAGCCTTTCCTACTGGTAGTCATCGAAATGCATTTTATTTTGAATGTCATCACAAATTCGCTAAGTTCAAGAGGGAGGTCAAGTTTCGGGCAAAAATTACGTTTATGGGCACCTCCTGGTCACGTAATTTGAATGAAATTTGAGGCTTTGTATCTCTTTTAAAAATGCACACAATATGAAATCATTTTACATGCTGCTAGATACAGCTCTGAGGAATAATCTGACATATTAAAAGCTTCAAGAAGAAGTATTTTATTTGGAGAAAATCCACACTACTTTTGCCCTATTTTTGACATTTTGTGACTTGCAAAATTATGACAAAAGATAAAAATTCATATCTCAAAAGTGGATCGCTCTATCACGGACCAAAACGGAAACTTAGTAACCGCGTCTTTCGCGCGCGTGAGAGCGAGGCTTATTATGTAAACACAACAAAAATATTTCATTGAAACTTTACAAAAACTAGAAATGTTTATGAACATCCTCGGTGCTTTGTAGTCGTTTCCCCCCTATTTTTGATTTAGATAGATTTATTCTTTAACTTTTTCAAACTCTTTCACCGTTTTAGTTTCAGTATAGGGAGTCGTTTTTGCTATTTTTGGTCTTTTTTTAGTTTTTTAGTCTTAACGGCGGCGGCGTTACAATTATGAAAGAGAAAGACGTCCCAAAATCAGGTAAGTCGACTTTTTAGATAGATTGAAGTAAGGACAGGCTTTTAAGTAATAGCTTAGACTAAAATGATATTTGTATGCTTTCTTTCAATCATTTTTGTCGATGTATTGTACCAGTCAACATCGCTAAGATATCGGGTTTTGGTTTATAATTTCTGTTGCACTGTCAAAGGGCACGTTAACCACAACAACATTTCATTCTCTTTTCTATGACACAATTTTTGATCAAAAAACTTGTAATTTAAAAATAACTTTATGACTTTTGCATTCTTGAATGAATACAGATGCACCAAGACTCCCTTCTAGTTCCTTAGGATATTCCCGGAAGCGATGTGGATTTATCTCGGCTTTCTAAGTATCGAATAAATAAATTAAAATTTTGGCTGTCATGTCGTGGTGATTCTTTGAAGAAACTTCCTACCAAAGCTGCTTGTATTCAAAGGTACGATGAGAATGATAACAATACCAACCAAAGCAATAAAACTATAGTCCCTTCATTTAAAACAGTAATGATAATTTTACAAGAAAAATAAACGCAAAAATTGCTTGACGTTTCGATGATAATGATTAAAATAATATACTACTAAGAACAATTTAAGAACGACAATTATAATCATTTGACATTTAATTGTTATTGTTGAAACTGCTGCTACTGTTATGTTGTTGCTGTTGTCCTTGCATTAATCATCGATTAATATTTTTTCCTTTTCCAGAATCAATGACTATGTAAAGAATGGTAAAGACAATATTGTTGATCCCACTCCAAACCAATTGTATATCAAAAGAAAATACTTAAAAGGAGAAAAGAGCAATGACAACAACTTGGCTACTTTCCCTTGCCTAACAAACTTGTGTTTGAAAGGTATATGTATATCTGTATAATATATATATACATATACACACACACACACACACACACACACACACACACACACACACACATATCAGTTTAAATAAAAAACAATTAATATTTCAATCAATGTCATTTCTAATCCTCAGCTATTGTAACAAAAATATATGCCTTTTTTCCCCAGGTGATTACTGGAAAACTGCCTGTACGATGGCTTGGGGGAAAGGTCTGTCAGGGATGCCTGCATTTACAAAAAGAGAGCTAGAAGAGTTTTTTGAATCTTCCGGGAAAACAGACAAAACCAAAAAGAGAGCAGAAAACATAATATTTGATAATTTTCTGGATAACATATTTAGCTGCATGGAGAGTCTTTTTTTTTTTTTTTATCTCAAGGCTATTTGTAGTGCTTCTTATAGGAAAAACACATGAAGATATTGAAGATAGTTGCCCAGTTTGCCTTGGATAAAATAAAAGTCATCCCTGAATTACTGCCCTGCATATCAAGGCCATGTGGCTGGACTGTCCCACAAATGCGAAAGATGAATGTGACAAAGCCTACAGTGATGGAGACCATTATAAAAAGGCTAGGCTTAACAATGAACATTAGTTCATCATCAACATCCCATTACTTGGGTCTCAGAAATCCACACCTTTCAACGATTTCTCTGTCGGATATACTCCCAGGATATAACTCTGAAACATATGAAAGACTGCCAGCTGGAGTGATTGCAATGAAAGCTTTTTAAGCGTTATGGTGCTTATAATCAGAATATGACATAGATCTGAGGTGTAAGGATTCAGGGGACTCCACAAAGATTTCAGTACAGTCCGCTATGGCTCTTGTCTTAGGAAACGTTGTTCTGAAGCTCTCTGGCATGGATGCGTCTACTTCATTATGTGAAGGCCAAATGGCTAAACTGCTAAATCTTAGGTACATGTAATTCAGCCAGCTACAAATATTCCTGCCTACTGTGCTTTCTGAACAGTTGAACAGAAAAGCACAGTGAGTGTTTGAAAAACCACGTCTGGGTTTAATCAAAGTCATGAGTAGCTGGTTCTCGATAGTTAACATTCTGGGTCGCCCTGTATTGCCACTAGTGTTTGCACCCTTCATGATGATATTTTGCCCATTTTGACCAACGTTTAGGAAATCCAATCATATTCCAAGTCTTTCATAGTTAGGAAAACCATTGTAATGCCTACATAGATTGGCATTCTTTATTACAATGTCTATGCTAAATGTTTATTTTCTTAGACCACATTCTGTGTCTTTCAGCTTATCTTCTAAGATATTCAGTTTAGATTTCAGAGTTTTATTTTGTTGGAGGATTAACAAGTGTGTCTGTTTTACTGCATGTATTGCAATATTCAATAAAGTTCTTGGCTGAAACATATTTCTAGAGGTGATATTACAGCTATTACACTTTATTTTTTGGCTTCATGTCAACTACAGAATGTCTAGTTGGAGGCTGTTTTCGCTTGTTTCCAATTTTTAAATGTTTTTAGCTTGTTTTAAATTCCATCGTGTACCACCAGGCACTCGTGCAATGTCCTCTTGATGAAAATGGTTGTGACAGCATTTCGTATTCTGTGTAACTTTAAAACAATATTTTCCCTCACGTTTTCCCATTCGATTGCATCACTGAGTTTTCTCAGGATTTTCCATTGGAACTTTAAAGAAGTGGAAGCTGGTTCTTCGACCAGAAGGAGAGTAACTTCGATTATCACAGCCGAAGTAGGAACAATGCAATCCTTTTGACGATCGTGGCTTAGAAGAATTGAAATTTGAAAACCCCTACGGGGGACTATTTTCTTTGTTTCTTTTTACTGAAAACGGAAAAAAAATATCATAAAGAACGTCTTTTTCAGAGTTTAAAATCAAAACCCGATATCTTAGCGATGTTGACTGGTACAATACAAAGAAAAAAATGATTGAAAGAAAGCATACAAATATCATTTTAGTCTAAGCTATGACTTAAAAGCCTGTCCTTACTTCAATCTGTCTATAAAGTCGCCTTACCTGACTTTGGGACGTCTTTCTCTTCCATAATTGTAACGCCGCCGCTGATTAGACGGCCGACAAAAAGTTGGGAAAAAAAAAAACTAAAATAAGATTCTCGCTCTCACGCGCGCGAAAGACGCGGTTACTAAGTTTCCGTTTTGGTCTATAACTCCCATAATTTTATCGTGATGCAAGTAAACATTGATTTTTTCATAAAATGTAAAAACATTTATTGGCCAGCATGTTTTAGGCATATCGTGATTCCTCCAAATCTCAGCATTTTTCGAGATGTCAAATTGAAAATGAAAATCGATTATTGTTACGTCCCTCAAATTTCTACTCTATATTGACATATAATTATGTTTAAACCCAAGATAAGATATTTTAAGGTATTGTTTTGAACACATTCCACAAGAGGGATCAGAAAAAAAAATCGTACATTTGTGGTTGGTTTTGTAAGAAATTTGTTCGTGTCGGGAGATAACATATTTGCGAATTTTGCAATTTTCTTTAACAGGACTAGTAAAAAAAAATTACCTCCGCCATTAAAATCGTTGTTTAAAGCAATTGGCTTAGGGAAATTGGGTCGAGTCGGAGTTGAGACTTCATTTATTCAACCAAAATCAAAACACTCGTGACTAATCGTTATGAGGGCCAACCAGCCCATATTATTGTATTAGTTGTTAATTATAACTCAATTATAACTCAATGTAATAATTATATTTAGAGTATTGTAATATCTATATTTAGAAATACATTATGTATATAAGGAATACAGCCAAAGCTGGTGAGTTTTAGTCTTGATTAAGTACAAGCCTTCATTTAGTATATTGTCTACAGTTTTGGTATGTGGTCTATAGAACCAGAAGAAGACTGAAGAGAAAGAAAAACAAGGGTCAAGAACTAAGAAAGCTCTGGTGGCAAGCTATTGAACTGTTTGTAATATTTAAGGTCAGGTTAGTGTAGACTAGGTTAGATTTTGTCTAGTTTATTCGTATATTTGTAACTAACCTTAGTTTTGGTGTTATTAAAACACATTTGGCAACAACTCACTGGGTCCTACGTGTTTCCTTGCAACTCGTGCGTAACACTAATGTATATGGAAATTTTGACAGCTAGTGAAAAACTCTATCTTAAGGTATTCAAAATCGGAAACTTTGCTTCTCAAATTGAAGTATGCCATCTTCCCGTTGCGTTGCTTACGGTTGCAGCCATGTTTTTGATAAAAAATCGGGAATATCAGTCCATTACTCAGCAATCGGTAAACCAGAGTGTGACCGATAGAAACGGTTCGTGCGCACCCATCGCGAGGACTTCAATCCTACTACACGATTTGTCATTTGTTCCGATCATTTTAAAGACAGCTGTTTTTCGAGAGCTTTTCACCAGGATGGCAGTCGGCGCCAGCTGAAAAAAGGAGCAATTCCGACCATCTGGGTTCGTGAAATTTCTAAAGAGTTGTTATTGAAAGAAGCCGACGTCAAAAGAGTACAATTCCCCCAAACCGCAGAATAAGATCTTGCGCGGAAAAATATATGCATATATAATAATATATGAAACGATATATGCATCTTCATGAGTACGATCAAGTTCAGACTTGACAACAGATAGTGAGCCTACCGACCAACCTAACGTCGCAGAGTCGAGTGAACAGGCAACAAACACCACTGAAACTCAGGAGAACTTGTATGAAAAAACACAGTGAAATGGCTTCTGTTGAGCAAACAGAAATTCCAGATCAAGAAATGAGCAATGTTCCTGAAGGACAGCTAGACACTAGTCAACTACAGCAAAAGGTAACACTTATACTTATATTTATAATTGTACTTATACTCTGAGATCCTCACTTTGGATCTAAATTACTCAGGTTTATGTTATTCAACAATTTTCATAATTATCAATTGTTTTTCATGACATAATTCGTGCTATTAATCATTGCAATGAAAAAGCTCAACATCTATTATGAATTACTGGATTGTTTTGTATTTTGCTGACAGTTCTTGATTTTTAAGCTTTTAAGTTTAAAAACTGCCTTTAGGAGAAAATATAACAATATTGGATTGATTTTTTCCAAATGTATGTTTTATAGGAAACACTATTGCAGAAGACATAATGCAAGCACTATGTCCAAATGAAATCACTAGTTAGAGCACTAAAACTCAGGTTAAACAGGTTGGAAAATACAAAATCTCTAATAACTGAGGCACTGCCAAAAGCAACTAAAACTTGTACTACAAGGACTATAGGTTTAATATGCTTTCATAGACTATCAGTTTCAAATGTTACTGTTCTTGTGTTTTTTCTTTCTTTTTTTTTTTTCTTTCATTCTTTTCTTTTTATTACAGACTGTCCGAATGAAGATGTGTATATAGCTGAGGATGAAGAAAGTGACCAGGAAATGTTATCTGTTGATCAAAAGGAAATATCTGATAAGTGGGATGAAGAAATGAAGGAGGAAATAGAGAATGAGGTGAAGAAAGTCATGGAATGTACTTATGGTCTTGGAGAAACTTGCGAATAACCAACTACAGTATTTTGCCTTAGAAAATAACTTAATTAGTCAGGAACAATTTGCTTACCAGAAGTTTTCTTCAAGTGTAACAGCATTAATTGTATTTATTGATTAATGGAAATGGGCAATTGACAACAAGCAGATTAATACAGCTGACTTTTGGGATTTGAGAAAGGCTTTTGACATTATAAATCATACAATTTTACTGTCTAAGCTGACAAATGCAGTAATACGAGGTCAAAATGGTTTGTGGTTGAAAAGCTATTTATTACATCGATTGCAATATGTTGTGGTTAATGGCATCCAGTCTGAGACTTTGCCAATCACTTATGGAGTCCCACAGAGTAGCGTACTCGGACCAATCTTATTTTTTATGCATTATAATGATATATCGAGGACAAGTGAAAATGTATCTATTACGATATTTGCGGATGATACAGAAATGAAATTGTAACCCATCCTGGAAAATCTGAAACTATGAAATTTGGAACAAAGCATTCAATTGGAAAAGTAGGTGAACTTGACGTAATTTTAAATGAGCACAGACTGAAGGAGGTAGCCTACAAGTATCTTGAAGTTTATGTTGACAGCTTTCTGAACTGGTCTACCCATACTGATTACCTGTGCAAGAGAATTTACCCAAAGCTGAAACTCTTAAATAGACTGTCAGGCTTTCTTAGTCAAAACCTGCTTCTTAAGATATACATATATATATATATATAGTACCTATTTTCGTTTATGGTTGTAAAGTGTGATGGAGTGTTCAAAGAAACTGTCTGATAAATTGGAAAGATTGCAAAATCAAGCTTTAAGGTTAATTTTGCATAAGAACCGAAAAACCTGCTCTCAAGTATTGCGAGACAACATAGGCATCTTATAACCCTCACAATCGCAGGCGATTTATCCGTTTTATTCTGATATTAAAAATTATTAATAACATCAGTTGTCCAAAACAATTACAAGGAAAATTAAGAAAAAGATCTGCAATGCATACAATAATTTTAAGAGACTCTTGTATTTTAAACATTCCAAGAGCGAAGTCTGCAACTGGGTAAAATACCTTCCAATTCTCCTCTGCTAAAGATTGGAACAGCCTACCACGTGAGATCAGAGAAATTAACAAGTTAACGACGTTCAAGTTAAAAGTATATCACCTTTTAAAGGAGGATAGGAACAATCACATATGCAAATTAAATGATTAGAAATATGTACCTTATTATTAATTAGTTTTTATAATCCTATATTTATTGATTGCTTGTACTGAATCTATCATATGGTTCATACTATTTCATACCAATAATTACTACATAATTATTATTAATCATTTTATTTATTTATTTTTCACTTTTTTTTTATCATAATCATATTTTTTAAATGTTATATCTTTAGTGTTTTTTTTTTTTACATCACGTGCAGTGACATAACATTGTAAATATATTACAGTATATAGCTTACATAAGCATGCATATTTAAATTTATCATGCTGCACATGGGTTTATACCAGATTGTTCAATTGGTTCAACCTGATCCATTTTTTTTGCAGTTTTAAAGAAAGTCATTGTTATTATTATTATTATTATTATTATTATTATTATTGTTATTATTATTATTATTATTATTATGGCAAGTTTTATTTGTCTGTATATATCATGTTTACATTGACCAGCGGACTATGTCTAGGCTGGTTAAGTTCAGTATTTTTTTTCTCTTTTTTTCAATCTTTTCTTCAGTTTATTATTATTATTATTATTGTTATTATTATTTATATGCCCCCATAGATCTAGAGGATGAAACAGCAGATGGAATTGAGATAGATGATGATCCAGACTCTGACAAAGAAAATGTAAATGATAGGTAAGAAATGATAGATTTTCATTTGGCATTTCGTACTGCTGGGCTAGTTATTCATTTTGATTTTTTCGTTAAGGCCCGTTCACATGGGCGATTTTTGCGGCGATTTGAGGTGCGACTTCTTCGGCGATTTTCACGGCGACGCAAAATCTCGCGTGTGAACACCCGGCGATTTTACTGCGATCCTAGAAATTCACGTCGCCGTGAAATCGCAGTGGTTTCAAACATGTTCAAATTTCACTGCGATTTGGCTGCGATTTTCATGAAAAAAGGGCCAAAACAAGCATTAGGGGTCCCTAATGATTTGTATATGATGTTACGTCACAAAAAAACATGGCGACCAAAAAGATACAAGCAGAAAAAAGAGCAAAAAGGCAATGGAAAAGTGAAGAAGAAGAAATTCTGATCAGCCAGTGGTCCAAGTACGACTGTCTTTTCAATACAAGTTCGGAAGAATTCAAGAGGACGGACAAAAAACAAGCTGCACGAGATGCAATAAGAAAGATGTTGGAGAGGGAGACGGGTAGCTGTTTTACGGGTAAGGATACACATTATTCAATGATATTTATTTGGAATTAGTTATGGCAATTATATGAACCTAAGTCTTTATGTCTTTGTGATATTACTAAATGAATTTTTCACGTTGGTTTCCCTTTATAATGAGTAAGCCTGGGCAGACGAATGTACGCATGATTGTAAACTTTTACAAAATGGCGGATGTCCACAACATTAAAACTGGTTTCTTCACAATGCGTTTCAACGTCTCCCGTAGCGTCAACGTCAAAAGTATTATTCATAGTAGGATGGTTATTGCCTACACTTTCCAGGAATAGTTAGTATTCACAGACTATATATTGTGAACTTATATTATGTTGAATTTTTGGCTGTAACTTCTTCGTCTTCACATCGTTACTATATACCGGTAATTACCCCTTTCGTATTCCAAACCACGTATTCATTTTTATCCATAAGCTTTTATCTGTCGTTTTATTTTTCTGAATACATTTGTATTGTTATTATTCTGTACAATTTGTAAGCTTTGTTGTTTAAACAGTATAACCATGGAACATTAGTTTTACTAAATAGTACAATTTTATGCAAATTCTATTGTTTTCTATTGTTTAAATTAGCACTATATTTTGTACTATTTAGTAAATTGTAATTCACGGATATATTGTTTGCACTCTACATGTTTGGTGTTCATTACTTTTATATAGTTTACCTTTGCTTGTGACTTAGATGAAGATATAAAATCCAAAATGCGAAACCTAAGGACCCATTATGAAAAAGAATTGGGGAAGACAAGAGCTTCCAAGGTCACTGGAACTGGGACTAAAGATGTCTATGCACCAACTTGGAAATGGTTTAAAATGCTGGGATTCCTCTCTGACAGTATTACCTCAATAAAGACAAGACCAACCCCAGGTGTGCAAATCCCCATTGATGACGAAAATGAGGAAAATGTTAATGAACACCTGCAGGAGTTTTCAGAGAAAGAAGACTATGCAGACACCCCAATTGATGCCTCTAGTGATGCAGGTGATTTGTTGGCTTCTAGGAAATCAGTGAATCATAGTAGTAAGTCATCTGTGAAAACTGACCTCGAAAGCAAATTACTGGAAAGATCCATGTCAGTGCTTGAGGATATTAGTAAAATGCGGGTTTCTAGCACAGAGGAAGATCGCGATTCTCTATTTGCCAAACACGTATGTCACACTTTAAAAAAAAAAAACCGGGCCAAGGAGATGGTGAAACTTAAGATCCAACAATTGCTTTTTGAGGCACAGTTTTGTAATAATTCCCAAGCAACACAACCAAATGTTTGGGAATTACCATTCCCTAGTAGTTTTGCTCAATTATAGTGAGCATAAATTTCTATTCATGGAGAGTTGTAACACATGTATGAAAGGTTGTTACTAAGAAATATTTTTGCCTTTTCTGCCAAATTTTAAGTTGGAAATTGGCTTATGCCCCTATAATGTCAAGTCAGCTGGAGGAGGGGGGGAGCCAGACAAGGGGTGAGGATAGACCTAATTGGCTAACGTAAGCTGGGTTGTCACGTGACAGAATTATAATATGGCAAATGCCCCGTGATCAGACAAAAATTTTTGATCTAATACACACTCCCCACCCCAAGCCCGGCCTGCCCCTTGGTGCATAACATTAATGGGTGCATTATTCAAAATAAATTTTTATTGTAAAATTACAAAAATATGCGTTTTCCCTATTCCCTACTGTATCCCTGGACCATCAAACACTCAAACAACTTTATTCTGATACATTGGAAGCTGACTGCTGGCATGCAATTAGAAAGCTGGACAGTCGGCACACATTGTTCCGATATATTGCCCCGCCAACAAAGGCATACTGCAGGCTCCGTATATTAATTCATTTTGTTGTTGTGTACAAGACCCGTTTGAGGGATTATCTCTTGTAGAAGCTCGCCTACTGCCCGACAGGCAAAACCCCCTTTTTAGGAGGAAACCTGGTCCCTCCCGATTGCAGTGTTAGGCGAAAAAAGACCTTGAGGGAGAAAGGTCCTAAGATGTTTACAACGATTCTTAAAAGTAATAAAAGCAAGACAAAATTAGTCTGCCGTGCTTGCAGCCAGGCTAGAATGAAACCCTTCGCCTCCGAAAGCCCGCCTTTTGCCGTTCGTTGCGTCATTATCTCCATGGCAACCACTTTCCATATTAGGCGAACCGAGAAAACAATATTTTGCTTCTATTCTTCGAACCGAAGCAAACAGCAAAATTTATAAATATTTTACATTCACTATATGCCATATTCAAAATGATTAACAGGCTGAGTGATATGAAAGGTTACTAATAAATATTTATTTATATGTTCATCTTAGCTGTTATGTTGTACTTTTTCTCTTAAGAGCAAAATTTACAGTGATTTTCATGAGCAATGAAAATGCAGTCTTTTCTTTTCTACCATTTAGGGAGTGTTCATTATTTATGGTTGGGAGCGGTGAAATAATGGGGGAGGGCAAAAGATTTGTGGACCTTATTTGAGGGTTACTTGATTTTCAAGATAATTTTTAAAGACAAGTTTCAATGTAATATTTTTTGCTTTTTTGCAAGGGGTTCATATAGATTATGAAAGTGTAGTCACCAAAAATGCCGGTCCCCCCCACCACCATTTCATAATAATAATGATGAATAGTAAACTACTATGTACGAGGAATACAATAATGAACACTCCCTGATTGTACAAGATACAAGACAATTACGGTAAAAGTATATTCCACTGCCAAGATACTTGCCCTGGTCCATTGACAAAATCACGCAACTTGTCCCTCACAGCACTTGCCTTTTGCTTGTGATTACTACCAGGAATTGTCAGATTGTTGATGTTTGCAGTTGAAGATGCATCACTATATTTCTACTGCTGGGGTCATCAGCCAGTCCTGCATATTCCTCGCACTGCCGCATGAGATAGTTGTGTAACAATATTGTTGCATGAACTATTGATACTGCATTCTCCGGCTTAACACACAATGTTGTGTGGTACAAACGAAACCTGGAACTCAGAATGCCAAAGGCATTTTCACTTACTCTTCTGGCACGGGACAGTCTATAATTAAAAACACGCTGCTCTTCCGTCAGACATCTGTTTGGATATGGTTTCATTAGATTTTCAGAGAGGGCAAAAGCATCATCTCCAACAAAAAAGTATGGCAGCACAGGTCTCCAATCAGTGAACTTTCCATCAACTGGAAGTTCCTTTGGTTCTGGGATATGAAGCTGTTGTTTTTCAAGGGCTTGGTAGAAAAGAGTATTCTTTAGGACCCCACCATCACTGATTCTGCCTTGGCAACCAACATCTGCAAAAATAAATTCTGCATTTGGCCCTACCACTGCCATCAATACAATGCTGAAGAACCCTTTGTAGTTGAAAAAGTCTGAGCCACTACCAGGGGGGTGCAAGATCTTGACGTGCTTACCATCTATGGCACCAAGACAATTGGGCAGCTGCCACCTGTCATTACAATAACAAGCAATGGGTTTTAGCTACTGTATATTGGGTAAGTACTCACAGTGCTATAAAGGTGATTTATGCAGTCATTTTTTGTGGCTCTACCAAAAAATGGATAAAAGTCATTAGATTACGAGACAAAAATGAACACATCCCGTGAAAATGATACAAAGTGTAATGATTTCAAAAAAATGTCAATTTAAGAAATTAATTTTGGATGTAGCTGTCTGAATCAAAGAACAACACTTATACCATGTAAACACGAATTTGTAGTATAAATATTTACCTGTGATAAAATCCATCCGCTATTTCTTCCCACTGTTGAACTGTGTTTGGACACGAAAGGTATCTTGAAGCCAAGCTGGTTGTCATTGCTAGACATACGTTGGGAATTAAGGCTGAAAGTGTCCCTTTTCCTATCCTAAACTGGTACTGGAGACTGGTGTATGACTCGCCGGTCGCGAGAAATCGTAGAGTTACGGCGAGTTGCTCAGCTGGACAAATTGGTTTTCTCATTATCGTGTCTTGTTTTTGGATAAGCGGATCGATTTCGCTTAATAGCAGCTCAAAAGTGGCCAGGTCCATACGTAAAAAATTCTTGTAGTGAAAAGGATCATCCGACAAATCTTTTAAAAGTTTGTGAAAAGCATCATCCACTTCTCTTGTCGCGATCCATGGTTTTACCCAACTTGTTCGAGGTTTTCTCCTCTTCCTCTGCCGGCGAACCGCTAAGACAATAGCTGTACTCAAACAGGCTATTGCAGCGTCAGATTCATCAGTATTCATAGCAAATCAAGGCCCCAAAACACTGAAATTTCACGGCTTTTTAAATATTTGTTTACAATTTAAAAACAAAAAAATTGAAACCAAATTTTATTACGCATGCGTCATGGTTATGACCGCTGCTACAACTGATTGCGTTTCATAAATCGCCGAGAAAATCGCAGAAAAACGCAGCACAACTACAGAAAGAATCGCAGTAAAATCGCCGGGTGTTCACACTCGAGATTTTGCGTCGCCGTGAAAATCGCCGAAAAAATCGCACCTCAAATCGCCGCAAAAATCGCCCGTGTGAACGGGCCTTTTAGATTGCATACTGATGGAAAAGACTGCCGCCAACAACCCAAGGTTATTGTTTTCCTATGACACCATTTGATGCTTTTCCAAATCTGCCATCTTTTGCAAGTCCCCAAATCCATCTGTCCCAAAAATTCAGTCAGGCACAATGGTAATGGTAGAGACCAGGTGTAAAAGCTGCGAGAAGACTAATGTATGGTCAAGTCAACCTTTATTGATTGGAAAGTTCCCTGCAGGCAACATATTGCTGAGTTTTGCGATACTCACAGCAGGTGCTTCAGTGAAGAAAGTTCTACAAGTGAGAAGACATCAATATTTTTATAATATAATGAGTCCACATACTATTATAATCAGAACCACCTGCTACTTCCATCAATAGTCACCTTCTGGAGGAGATACCAAAGAAATATTTTTAATCAATTAGATGGTGCTCCAGTAATGATGAAAAGGTAAATTATACACCGTGAAAAAGATGAAAAAACTTACTGACGTTTCGGACGCTAGTCCTTCGTCGGAGTAAAAGAGAAAGAAGTGGTAGAAAGGAGTGTATATATGATAGAATAAGACAAAAGAAACCAATGAGAGCAAGGTAGGCAAGGAAACAAAAACAAACAATCAAAAGACAAAAGGAAAGGTTAGTTGAAAATAAAGCGTTCATTAATCCCGTTGGGACTAAGAGTGCCCAATAGGTGAATAAGCCGCATTTCTTTGGTCTTGCGACAATCATTATTGTTGCCGTTAAGCAAAGAAAGACCGAAAACAATGAAGTCAGAAAGAGAATGGTTAGTTAGATTAAAATGGCGGAAAACTGGTTTGGTAGGATCGTTATTGCGAATATCATAAAGATGATTGCAAATGCGATCACCAAGACGGCGGCCAGTCTCACCCACATATAAAAGATTACAGCGGGTACATTTAATACAATATACAACATTAGAAGTGGTACAAACAAAATGGTCAGTGATTTTAACAGTAGATTTGGGACCGACAACAGAAGTGTGAGAGGCTATGTGAGGACAAGTATAACAACGTTTACGAGAACAGCGAAAAGTACCAGGTTCTTTGTTAGAGGGAAGAACTCCCTTGACCAAGAAAGAACGGAGATTACGATCACGTTTATAGGAAAAGAGAGGGCGGTTGTTGAAAATAGCAGAAGTGCGGGTATCAGAGTCAAGCAGAGAAAAGTTGCGGTTAACAATGGGCTTAATGGAAATGTTAATGGATGATACGTAAGAGTGAAAGGAATGCGGTCATTAGAGGGACGAGTGTGAGATGTGAGAGCGGTGGTACGATCAATAGTAGAAACTTTACGAATAGCGCGATCAATAACATGAGCAGGATAATTACGCTTAAGGAAGAAGGAACGCATATCAGAACATTTAACAGAAAAATCAAGATTATCACTACACAGACGACGAAGACGAAGAAATTGCGAGAACGGAATAGCGTTCAGAGTGTGCTTAGGATGAGAAGACGAGTAGAGTAAATAAGAATGAGAGTCAGTAGGTTTGTAATGGACACTAGTGCTAAGACGGTCGTCATTAACACTAAGCAAGATGTCAAGGAAAGTGACTGATGTTTCACTAACCTCCCACGTAAAGTCTAAGGCAGGGTGAAAAGAGTTAACAAAAGAGATGAAAGAATCTAAGTCATTACGCGAACAAGAAGTAGCAGCAATACAATCATCAATATACCGTCCAAAAAACTCAGGTTTAGGTCCAGTATATTGTTGAAAAACAAGGTTTTCGATATAACCAACAAACAAATTGGCATAACTAGGGCCCATCTTAGTACCCATAGCAACACCGTTTATTTGCCGATAATACCGATCACCGAAAGAAAAACAATTAAGAGTAAGAACGAGTTCAGCTAAGCGTAACAAAGTGGGAGTGCTGGGCTCGAGGACAGGACGAAGATCGAAAAAATGCTGAAGAGCACGAAGGCCATCATCATTAGGAATAACAGTATACAAAGATTTGACATCCATAGTAAACAAAAGCTTAGAAGAGTTATCAGGAAAGCGAAAATCATTAAAAATACTAAGAGCGTGATTAGTATCCTTAATATAAGTAGGTAAAGACTGAACAATCGGCAACATGAGAGAATCTAGATAGCTAGAGATGAGTTCGGTAGGACAACTACAAGCAGAAACAATAGGACGACCAGGGTTGTTAGCTTTGTGAATCTTAGGAAGAAAATAGACGTGAGAAGTACGAGGAGTAATAACAAAGAGGTTTTTAGCAGTGGAAGGTAAAGAGCCATCAGAAATGAAAGAGTTAACAGTGTCTTTAACTAATTTTTGATTGTCAGGGGTAAGATCCTTATCCACTTCACAATAAAAATTAGTATCAGAGAGTTGACGTAAAGCTTCCTGTTCATACAGGTCAGAACGCCAGACAACAACTGCACCGCCTTTGTCAGCGGGCTTAATAACAATGTCAGAACGATTGCGTAATTGACGTAAAGCCAACCACTCGTCCTTAGAAAGATTAGAGTAACTGAGTTTACGGTTAAGATTGAGGTTAGAAATATCACGGCGACACTTATTGACAAAAAGATCAAGAGAAGAAAATTGTCCCCCCGGAGGGACCCAGTTAGACTTACGAGGACAAAGGCGCTCAAAGACATCACGTTCACAGTTAGAGTTAGAAGAGTTGGAGAAAAAAGCTTTAAGGCGAGTACGGCGAAAAAAAGATTCAGAATCTTTCTTGACCTGAAATTCATCAGATTTAAATGATGGTGCTCCAGTTGAGTTAGCCGGAAACGGGCGGCATGACAATATGGGTCATTCTGCAAAGTATGGAACATATACCATTTTCACAATTGGTCTGATAATAAAATAATATAATTCTAGTTCAGGTTAGTTCTATGTCACACAAATCATTGCTCATTACACAAAGACATTACACTTTATTCTTTTTGTAATGAATGTTCTGGTTGAGCTATAGTGACTATTAACAACTTTGTATTTCTTTCGTGGTTTTAATGCATTCTCTCTATTGTGAATCACACAAATATTTAAAAAAAAATTACATGATAAAAAGTAACCAAGCTAAAACAAAAAAGTACCTGTAGTCAAAATTATGCAAAGCAATGAGGACAATAAATCTGAAAATACAGTGTAGTGCTGAAGAAAAAAGGTGGATAAATGTGTATACCAAAAATGTCAAATTTCTGATATTTTTTATCATTTTTATTTGTTTTTATCTTTATCTTCATGAGTTGATATAACTCTATCAAAAGAGTTAAAGTTACTCTACAGAGTGGAGTAACTTGAAAGAGAGTTAAATCTACTCTACAATGGGAGTAATTTTAACGCTTCCAAGAGTACTCTTTATGGGAGTAAATTTTACTCTTGGAAGGGAGTTAAATCAATAGAGTTAAAGTTACTCCAAAAAAGGAGTTATCCAGTACTTTTTTTTTCTACTCCACTTTTGGAGTTATATCAACTCCTAAAAAATAACAGTGTGGTAGCAGTGCAGCAATGAAATTTCTTGGCCACCGACGGTCTATCTTATATTTGCTTACTAAAGGCATGATATTAAAGCAATATATAGCTGACAGGCACACATATCCATTAAATGTGGATAAAGGATGTGGATAAAGTGGATAAAGGAGGAATGCCCAAAGGTATAACAGCAAATGGGCAAGCTTAAAATTAATCACTTTTTTGATCTTTGGCATGTTGCAAAAAGTAAGTATAGTGTCTACGAAAACATACAAACAAACAAACAAACCAATAGAATGAATGAATAAATGGATAAAATCAAAAGAAAGATTTTTCACGTAATTATGCAGAAGAGAAAAAATGAGTTGGAAATTCAAAGATTCATATATTAAATAATAACGTCATATTAAGTCCTTTTCCGAAATAGCACTAAGGCACAATAATTATTCTGTTACATTATTTTACGGCTTTAGGAGCTATTTAAGAGTTTATTCAAAAGGTTGGACTTGTTTTTTCGGTGAAAAACACTCAGATCAGAAAAAGATTAAATGTTTACTCGACGAAAGTATAGATAGATTTCACGTGACATCACACGCATTGCAGCCGCCATATTGGTGTACATATCAGGTTTCATAATCACAAATATATCTATGCAAACGCAAGCCAAAAGAGTAATTATTATAAGTTTCTTCATGAAATCAAGCTCAAATTCCACATCTTTGAAAGATCCAAAAGAGTTTAAGGATCGTTTAAGTTCTCTTCCATTATCTGATTACGCAAAAAAGCTTGATTCTGCTGTAAAAGCACGATATTTGGAGAACATTGAAAGTGTCGGAATTTACCCCGTTCTACTGAAGGGGAACGTCTTCAAACCGGATTGTCTCCCGCCAGTCTGAATCGGCGGATATTCTGTGTTATTTATTCCTTAAAACAAGCTTTTATACAAAGGAATAGTTCAAGAACTTTAGAAGTCTAGAGGCTTTTAAATAGCTGGATTGGTCTACAGCATGCAAGGGCTTGAAATATGCCAACAAGTTTCTCGTGTTGGCTGAAGTTCGACACTCTCAACGAATGAACGATTAATAAGTAGCTTACTATCAAAACTCACATTAGTAGTGCTGCTCACTGGTCTTTATTTAAAAATTTAAATAAAAACAAAATTAATATAAATTTAAATTTAATTTAAAATTAAAGAATTTTTTTTTTTTTTAATCGTCGCTCTTTCTTCTCGTTTCGAACTAGCTTCAAGCGTTGTTTCTAGATTCTCTCCTGATTGTTTTAGCTGTGTCCCAGATAAATTGCGGGAACCCAGTCAGGGTTATATCGATCTTATGATTTTGCTGAACGTTCAGAGGTGAAATGTTTTCCACAGGCTCGGCCATCTCGTATAAGAAAGTTTCTGTGAGGCCAGCTCTACTTATCGCCGATATCCATAGTTTTTTCCTCAATTCTGATAGTTTTGAGCTTCTTCGCCTTGGTTAGTGACCACTTGAGGGACTGTAGCAAAAGTTATGCCTTTATCTTGACCAATTCTGTTCCCACAGCCAAAAATCAAGCATAAAACTATCCTCACGGCGACTTCTCACGTACATTCTCTTACCCTGTAATGACACGTAGTGTACACCAATATGGCGGCTGCCCAAAAAATGATCACGTGACTGAAACCCATCTATAGCAGAGGAAGACGAAGTTTTGACTGTTCTCAATATGGCGGAGCTCATTTGCACGGAGAAACTTGATATGATTATCGAAAAGCTCATAAACCTGGATTCTATCCAGGAATCTATAACTAAGATGGAAAAAGGCAATCTAAAAGATCGAAGAGAGTACCACAGAACTTAGATAAGGACAGTAGATATGTCATAGCGTTGTGCGAATTACAAGGAAACAATTTTGTATTGTTAATTCTTATTTACCAAATTATGAAAAAGAACAAGTACTTTTGATGAAAGAATTATTTTAATTTTTCGATGAACCTCGATCTTGAATCATCTGCTGGTAACCTCACAGCTAAATTAAAGTCTGTAGAAACAATTGAAACCTTTAGGATTGAATACAATTTATGTGATATTTGGAGATTAAGGAATCCATTACAAAAAGGTTTCACTTGGCGAGCACAATAAGGAAAAGCTAGTAAAAATATATATTGTATTAATCTACATCGTAGATTATATTTTTTTCTTTATATCAAACGAATTACAACCATATCCCTTACAATGTGATACTATCCTAGCTCCTTCAACTGATCACTCAGCTATTACAATAAACTTTAAAGCTTTTAATACATACCTCAGAAGTTCGTCTTTATGGAAATTCAACAATTCAATAATTGACAACAAAGATTTTGGTACCCAGATCAAGTCCTATTTAAGTAACACGAAGAAAAATCTTGAAAAGGAAAATATAACAGACCCACATTTAAGATGGGAACTTATAAAATACGAGATACGCAAATTTTCAATGACTTTTTTAAAACAAATAGCTAAGCGTCGCAAATCGGAGTACGTTCACGTCGAAGAGAAATTAAAGAAATAGAACAACAAAATGGATTGGAAAATGATGAAGAATTGATTAAAGAGCATAAGATTTTAAAAGAAAAATAGAAGAAAAGTGTAATTACATTACAGAAGGTATAATTATTCGATCAAAAGCAAAATGGTACGAGACAGGCGAAAATAATACAGAATATTTTTTAACTTTAGGAAAACGTAATAAGTCCAAAACTCATATTAAAAAAATAATATATAAAGATAATAATAAAGAAATTACAATTTCTGACAAGATAATGAAAACGATTAAAGATTTCTATGGTACTTTATTTCTTTCTAAGTCCAACGAAACAAGAAGCCAATGTCGCAAATTTTGATCGAAATACACAATCCCAACTTTATCGGAAAAAAAAACTGGTTATCTGAGATGCATTGGCTTGACCAATGACAAATTGGTTATATCAACCAATACATTTGGTTATTAAAATCAATGTTATTTGGTTGTTTTAACCTAATGTTTATTGTCTAAAACAACCAATTAAATAATGGTTACATCAACCATTTTTATATAACCAATTGAAATGGTTATATTAACCAATTAAAAACTAGTTATCTGTGATGCATATCAGCAACCCGCGGTTGCTGTTTCATTAATGGCCATGGGCTCTGATTGCGATACACGCTTCTGTAAACGAACAGATCTACGGGGCATAGTGACCTACAGGAAAGAAAAACGAAAGGCAGTACAAAGTGTTCATATAATGAGAATGAGTGGGTGATAAAAAGCCGGCGGCAAACGTAATGAAACACAACAAGGGATAAACCATGTCAGACATAACTGTCGACGCAATTACGGTAGATCCCTACGTAAATTAACAAGACGGCCAAAAGTGGCCGGCTAAAAAACTGGCCAATAAAAACGTGGGCTAAAAGTCAACGACTACAAGTCCAAAGAAACGAGGTTCATGACAGCTGAACAGCTCTTCACAAACTCAAAGTTATCGAAATTAACTATAACAAAATTATAAGCCGTCAAAATGACTTAATATAAACTGATTTAAAGATAACGTAAAGCCTGAAGTATGGCCCCGCGACAGCTGCGGTACAATAAATATTGTCCCTGCTTATTAAGATGGACTCCGTCAAGTTCATATAGATTTTTACCAGGGTTTGAAAAAACACGGTGCCGCCAACAAAAAACCTTTTGCAAAGGTTCAAGAACTACTTCAAGGTATTGTTGTAGTACCCTTGCACGCTTGTAAAATCGTACGGGGTATGGCGTAGCGAGACCGCGGGGGATAACATGAAAGACACATATACCACTGATATAAAGTCAAAGGTCCGTAAAAAGGAATAAAATTCCTCAATGCTATAGCCCACTACTTCGGGTGCAAGGAAAGGCAAGTCATTAGTCCCAATTTCGAGAATTATGATGTCGGGCTTAACTTGACTGACGATAGGGATGTCATGCGCCCGCAATTTCTAGACAGTTCTTCATCCAACACCATGAAAGAGTAGGACTTCTGCTGACCCGATCAGGCCAAAATGGTTAAATGCCTTTGCATGAAAATTATGATCAAGGTCACTTTTAAGCCTTCGTACAAACGAATGACCTAAAATGAGTACCTTGGGAACGCCCCCCATATGGAATAACAGGGGACTTAAAAAATGTTGCGTAGCAGCAAAAGAAACAGGTTGTACTTACCGCTGAAAATCAGGAAAAGAGTGAGTCTGAAACAAAGTGTGTAACAAAGTTTGGAACAAAGCTAGTATGTTCGATAGACGTTCAAGCAGAATGTTGTCCTCCTTGAAAACTAAGACAGGTTAAGATGTCCCAGCCTCATCCCCTGATTGGCCATTCCCATGATAAAATTAGAGGTAAACTAAATATGGATAGTAGTTTTACATTAATCTCGATTACATAAGACATAGTCTAAATATGGATAGTAGTTTCACATTAATCTCGATTTCTTAAGACATAGTCTAAATATGGATAAGAGTTTTACATTCATCACCATTACATAAGAGATAGTCTAAATATGAATAGTAGTTTTACATTCATCTCGATTACATAAGACATAGTCTAAATATGGATAGTAATTTTACATTCATCTCGAATACATAAGAGATAGTGTAAATCAGTATGGATAGTAATTTTACATTCATCTCGATTACATAAGACATAGTCTAAATATGGATAGTAATTTTACAATCATCTCGATTACATAAGAGATAGACTAAATATGGATAGTAATTTTACATTCATCTCGATTACATAAGACATAGACTAAATATGGATAGTAATTTTACATTCATCACGATTACATAAGAGATAGACTAAATATGGATAGTAATTTTACATTCATCTCGATTACATAAGAGATAGACTAAATATGAATAGTAACTTTACATTCATCACGATTACATAAGAGATAGACTTAATATGTATAGTAATTTTACATTCATCTCGATTACATAAGACATGGTCTAAATATGGATAGTAATTTTACAATCATCTCGATTACATAAGAGATAGACTAAATATGGATAGTAATTTTACATTCATCACGATTACATAAGAGATAGACTAAATATGGATAGTAATTTTACATTCATCTCGATTACATAAGAGATAGACTAAATATGAATAGTAATTTTACATTCATTCGGATCGCATAAGGTTTAGCTATTAAATACACCGTACACTAAGTGTTACATAACATATGTAATTAAAATGTAATTTAAAAAGTGCATCGGCATGAAACATAAAAATCCTATTTGTGCCAAATATTAAATTTATTGAAGTTAAAAATTGTCAGGGAATTTTACTTACAGAATTAAAGGTAGCCCAAAATTACAAGACAAAATTGGCAAAGGGAACCCATGCAAATGGTTGATGAATTTTAACTATTCATATATCAAATGTCACAGACAGTATAACTTTTGGAAAATATATTAGACGACCTACAATATTCATGAGCATTAACAGAGCATTATAAGACTTCAAAGTGGTCTTTTTTGGAGGAGTTTTGCAGAATGGTTATCGCTTCGAGCAACATAAACTTTACATCACGATGTGGAAATCATGTTGATACGCACATCTAGAAGTGCAGACCAAGGGAAAACTTATTCAGATGCGGCGGCCATACTGTCCTCGATGTTTGGCCATGAGAATTCGCTATCACTATGCTCGTCATCAGACATCTTACTGAGATAAACGTGACTGTAAAACAGCGTGTTTTGTAGAAAAAATAAGTGAATAAATATTGCCAGTAAAAAACAACAAATTGCAATACTTGTTTTGTTGTTTAGCGGCCATGGATACGGGACCGCGACCGCGGGCAGATACTGACAAAATACCGCCCGCTCAAACAGCCAATCAGAACGCACGATTTTTTAGGATACCGGACCGGAGAAAAATAAACATGGTCATTTCGAGAGAAATTATACCGGCTGAGCGCAGGCTAATACTTGGGTATGTACTATTGTGTTATGACTGCTGTTTAGCTCACTTTAATAACTTTCCTTAAGTTCCCTTTTCGTGCTTTAGTATTGTATAGTTTCAATTCGTTTATAAGTTAAAATAATAACTGTTGTTGGTTATCGTCAAAAGGCTAAAACCGTCCTTTGAACCACACTACTCGCCATTTGTCTACTTTCCATGCACTTAAAGTATCTATTAAGCAATTTATGATCGTTTTTCGTAGGTTACTTGGCGAAATAAACCAAGTGGGAGGCGGGTTGGGAGAAAACGAAAAACGATTAGTAAATCGAGAGCCGTTAGGCGAGTGTTTTCTCAACTACGATCCCAGTTAGTTTAGTTCGCCAATAACCAACGGAAAACTATTGCTTTTAAAATATAGCCCAAGATGAAATAAACTGCGCAGTCAAATTGCGGCTTACGACATTTTAATTTTATTTCTATGATAAACATCTTGTTTCTCCTTACTTCATTGAGTGACCAATCACAACACTTGTTATATCAATCAAATCACTGAGAAAAAAATAATCAACGACTACAACTATAACTATAACAGCTTTTGAAAATCATGCTATATCAATCGAAATTGCTTACGAAGACTTCTTTGACGGTTTTTGCAAAAATAATTTTTAAGTTTTAATGAATGAAGGTTTAAATGGTTGAAAGCGACGTGAGCTTGATAAATAGTACATCCATTGATCACGTTGGCAAACTCTTCTTGGAAGTTGAAAGTTGAAATTGTTTTCTGTATGTGACTGACACATGCTGCATGCTCGAGTGATATAGTAATCATTGGACTGGACTGGACTGGACTGGACTGGACTGGACTGGACTGGACTGGACTGGACTGGACTGGACTGGACTGGACTGGACTGGACTGGACTGGACTGGAAATGTTTTTTTTTTGTAATAATGGGATGAATGGAATAAAAAGGATTTTGCTTTATTTGAAGTTTATGAAATGGATTATTTAGGAATATCCATAGGCTTAACGAAAATAAATAAAGACAAGTATGAATGAAGCTACTTTCATGGTAAGTAAGTGGAAGGATTAGGCCAATCGACAGCTAGTGAAATACAGCGCATATTCTTTTCATACTTGAATAACATTGTTTACAAACGAATACACTGATCACTAACCTGTAGCACACAATGGTCTTGACACTAGGTATCACAGGTCCCCTTACAAAAGACATAGCATAGTTTTGGATCTAAAGTGATATTTCGGTTTCTTAAAATTTTAAGCATGTTCTTTTTGACTTACGGTTGTCACGTGACCACGTGACATTTCAAAATGGGCTGGCGGTTTTTATATGAATCAAAAATGTTTTTATTTAAAGTTATTAGGTACATTAACCTTGACAAGAATCGGTCCGGAATAGGTATCCTTCGCTTTTGGCTAAAGGGATAATTGACAAAACAGGTCACGTGACCGAGTCAAAATATTGAATATTCTTATTTTGTGCCTTAACTAAGAATGATTTTCAACTATTCCGGACAGTTTCTTGTTAAGATTATTGTACTTAACAAATTCAGATTGAACATTTTTCAAAGACTGTTTTATTGAACTGACGATTTCAATAAGTATATGTAATAGGGCTACATGCTGTCCAATTAAGAAATAATTGAAAACGAGGACAGGACTGACAATCAACAAATTTTGTGATAAGGGTACACACGGAGAAAACATTATTAATAAAACGTTTCCAGACGAGAGGTTTGTAGGGACTATTAGATCACAGCTTTGTTTCTAAATGTGCCATATAAATGACAGAGAAAGCAACAGCCATTTTAGTTCCCATTGCTATACCGTGTATTTGTAGATAGTAATTGTCGTTAAATTTGAAAGAGTTTTCTTTCAGAAAAAGTATCAATAGCTCTTTTAGATAATTCACAGGAATAGGTAAGTTTGGCTCATAATGCTGTTCATAGTGTGAACAAACCACCGGTGAACAAACATCAGGTGTGGCGAGTATAGCATTGTTTAGAATAGGAGTATTCTCAATAAAGTTAGTAGAATCCTTTGTGTATGACTCTTGTTTTTTGGCAATCGGTTGTAGAAGGTAATCTAATATATATATTTAGGCACTGCCTAAAAGCGGAGCTCCCGATACGGAAGTCACAGGGAGAACAATTTGAATGAAACTGAAAGATAAAAAAAAGATAGGGGGGAAAATCTTCAATTATTTTTTATTCGAGATGAAGATAATTTCTCCCATAATAAAAACCATGCAGTGAAATGAAATCGAAATGCACTACATTATTTTTGTTGTTTTGTTTAGCGCGAGTACATACTCTCCCACTTAGGAATTTTGTACACAACTCACCACCACCCCGAGGGGCTAGTTTTGCTCTTGGAAGAGTTTTCGACAAAATTTTCCAAAAAAGCCGACATTTTTAGGCTTTGAATCTCTTTTACTTAAAAAAAAAAACCGAAAAATATCTACAGATAATTCAATACAATATCAAGTTTAGTGAAATTTACCTCGGATGTCTTTCATTGAAATCGAAAATCTGGAGATTTAGGATAAATCAAGACCAAAAAACAGACTTGGAGCAAAATATAAGCTTACTTTAATAATTACGTTTTTTACAGAACGAGACGTTTTACATTCAGTTAAACTTGACAAGAACAACTGAGACGAAATAGAAAATAAAAGCAATGCAAAAAGGCAATGCAAAATGACAAATTTCTTTGTAAGTAAATTGGCGTTTGTAAATGTTTTTGAATAGTTTTACGGCTTTTTAAAGTGAAAGTCTAGGTCCTTCTACAACAACATCTCTCAACAACACAAATTTAAGCTCATTTTTATAATCAGACTTGCTCGAATAGCTTAATAAACAGTTGAATATTTGGTCAGTGTAAATTTATATTTAATTCAATACTTAAATAAATTATCTGTAGAAATAAAAGTATTAAATGAATGTCTTCGTTGTTTTGAAGATGGGAACCCGCGATAGGAGGCGAATCTTTCTTGAACGAAAAACATACGATAGTTGGTTAAAAACAACGTTTTACAACGTTAACCGAATTGCTAAAGATTTACAAAGCTAAATAAAGGACGAATATTTGTTGTAATGTGCTCTTCATGTTATATTTACTCCAACATTAAAATAAATTTAGCCTATCTACAGAAATACTAAAAGTTTTGAGGGAAAGTCTTTGCGAGTGATTTGTCGATTCGTCGAGGAAAAATGCATGTCAAAAAATAATAAACGATTGTTTGCTAAACCACACACCTGAATTCTTGGAGAACACTTCTTAATCCATCTTTGAATACATGAAAGTTTTTTAATTGTCTTTGGTCTATAACTTGCCCTAAAGCGATTTTTTTCTGTGCATTTGAGAGTCGCCTTAGCTAGTAGTTTTGCTTAAAATTCTTTTGTCTTTCACGCTCATTTTCACTTTGTTCGTTCGTGGAGTTTTGACTCAAATTCCGTTGAATTTCACGTTCATTTTCTCCTGGCTTGTTCATCCGTCAAGTTTTGCCTCATATTCCTTTTTCTTTCACGATCATGTTCTCCTTGTTTATAATCGAAGTCCCGCCTGGATTTGCGTTCTCTATCTCTCTCTCTGCTTGCCGCTTTTCTTTGGTGAGTCCTTCGTCTTTGCCTTCATTTTTCACGCCACCAGAGTTATTTCCTCTTTCGAAAAAACTCTTGATTCTGGCCTTTCTTTTTTGGCTTCATTCTCCTCTGAGCTTTCTTTCGACATATCGATTTCGGAAGGGGGTTCCATCGTTAATAGCGGAGCACCATACCTAAGAAAAAATGGTAAACTATCGAGTTGATTTTTCATGGATTGGCTGACGTCACTTCCGTCCGTACGTCCGTCCGGGCGTGTACACAAGCATTCCGATTGGCTGGTTAGATTTTTTTTTGGCGGGAATATCGACGCGTTGCAACATCCGGGTACACATAAAGAAAGGTAAATCCGGCTATTAAACTTTTGTAAAAAAAACGTTTTACACACGTATAGAAATACCGAAAGATAACAACACAAGCTTATATTTATATTTACTCTATTTACGATGGAACCCCTTTCCGAAATCAATATGTCGAAAGAAAGCTCAGAGGAGAATGAAGCCAAAAAAGAAAGGCCAGAATCAAGAGTTTTTTCGAAAGAGGAAAAACTCTGGTGGCGTGAAAAAGGAAGGCAAAGACGAAGGACTCACCAAAGAAAAGCGGCAAGCAGAGAGAGAGATGGGGAACGCATATCCAGGCGGGACTTCGATTATAAACAAGGAGAACATAATCGTGAAAGAAAAAGAAATATGAGGCAAAACTTGACGGATGAACAAAGAGAAAATGAACGTGAAATACAAAGGAATTTGAGTCAAAACTTCACGAATGAACAAAGAGAAAATGAGCGTGAAAGACAAAGGAATTTGAAGCAAAACTACTAGCTAAGGCGACTCTCAAATGCACAGAAATAAATCGCTTTAAGGCAAGTTATAGACCAAAGACAATTTAAAAACTTTCATGTATTCAAAGATGGATTAAGAAGTGTTCTTCAAGAATTCAGGTGTGTGGTTTAGCAAACAATCGTTTATTATTTTTTGACAAGCATTTTTTCTCGACGAATCGACAAATCATTCGCAAAGACTTTCCCTCAAAAATGTTAATATTTCTGTAGATAAGCTTAATTTATTTTAATGTTGGAGTAAATATAACATGAAGAGCACATTACAACAAATATTCGTCCTTTATTTAGCTTTGTAAATCTTTAGCAATTCGGTTAACGTTGTAAAACGTTGTTTTTAACCAACTATCGAATGTTTTTCGTTCAAGAAAGATTCGCCTCCTATCGCGGGTTCCCATCTTCAAAACAACGAAGACTTTCATTTAATACTTTTATTTCTACAGATAATTTAAGTATTGAATGAAATATAAATTTACACTGACCAAATATTCAACTGTTTATTAAGCTATTCGAGCAAGTCGGATTATAAAAATGAGCTTAAATTTGTGTTGTTGAGAGATGTCGTAGTAGAAAGACCTAGACTTTCACTTAAAAAAGCCGTAAAAAATATTCAAAAACATTTACAAACGCCAATTTACTGACAAAGAAATTCGTCATTTTGCATTGCCTTTTTGCATTGCTTTTATTTTCTATTTTGTCTCAGTTGTTCTTGTCAAGTTTAACTGAATGTAAAACGTCTCGTTTTGTAAAAGACGTAATTATTTAAAGTAAGGTTATATTTTGCTCCAAGTCTGTTTTTTTTGGTCTTGATTTGTCCTAAATCTCCAGATTTTCGATTTCAATGAAAGACATCCGAGGTAAATTTCACTGAACTTGATATTGTATTGGATTATCTGTAGTTATCTTTCGTTTTTTTTTTTAAGTAAAAGAGATTCAAAGCCTAAAAATGTCGGTGTTTTTGGAAAAATTTGTCGTAAAATCTTCCAGGAGCAAAACTAGCCCCTGGGGGTGGTGGTGAGTTGTGTACAAAATTCCTAAAGTGTGAGAGTATGTACTCGCGCTAAACAAAACAACAAAAAAACAATGTAGTGCATTTCGATTTGATTTCACTGCATGGTTTTTATTATGGGAGAAATTATCTTCATCTCGAATAAAAAATAATTGAAGATTTTTCCCCCTATCTTATCTTTAACTTTCAGTTTCATTCAAATTGTTCTCCCTGTGACTTCCGTATCGGGAGCTCCGCTTTTAGGCAGTGCCTAAATATATATATTAGAGTAAATATAAATATAAGCTTGTGTTGTTTTCTTTCGGTATTTCTATACGTGTGTAAAACGTTTTTTTTTTACAAAAGTTTAATAGCCGGATTTACCTTTATGTGTACCCGGATGTTGCAACGCGTCGACATTTCCGACAAAAAAAAAAAAAATTAACCAGCCAATCGAATTGCATGTGTACACGCCCGGACGGACGGACGGAGGGACGGATGGTGTTCCGTATGGTAAGGTATAGTGCTGCGTTCGCGCGGGCCGAGAGCTCCGATATAAAGCTAGAAAAACGTTGGATAGGTCCTCCACTACAAAAAACTATGTGTCGCCCTACGGGAGTTTTCTTATGAATTTTGGTAAGGGTATAAAATTCTGGTATTCGTGTGGGTGACTGGGATAACCACTTATGTGTCATAGTATCTATACGACCGTCGGTTCGTAGTTTATTTACTAAAGTACAAATTTTGGCGGAAGTTTCCTCTACTATGGGATTAGAGAGTGGACGGTAGAATTTTGTATCTATTAGTTCCTTCTTTGATTTTAGTAGTGGTGTCGTAAATGACAGTGGTTGCATGCCCCGTTATCGACTTTTTTTTTTACGTTTATATCACTATTAAATTTTGAGATTCTTAAGTGATTTTCTTTCGCCGGTAGATAAATTATCATTCTGTTGTGTGAAAACAACGTTTGCTAACTCAGTAAGTTCAAGATAGGTCTCAAGGGTCACCGATGGTTGAGGTGGTTGCTTCCAAGATGACTATAATATAAAAAGGATAAATTCTAGAGTCAGAATCGGCAAAAACATAATTTAAGCTTTTAAAAGATGCTGTTGCCCAGGTATTTCCACAAACGTACTTTTATTACATAAACGCTTATCAACAATATTACAACATTGCGGCTCTTCACCTCTCTGTCGCTCTCCAGACAGCACACGTGGTCGCCCCAGTCCCTTTGCTGGACCCGGATATACAGGCTACCCAGCCACAGTGCAAGAACACTTTTCGAAGCCTCGTGGTAGAGGAAAACTAGATACCGGTATAGGTGGTTTTGGAACATATTTGAAGCCGTTAGATAATAAGCTTTATCATATACGGGGCAAAATGCTGATTGGCTAATGAAGGAGGGCTCTTTTCCGTAATTCGGGGCCGAATTACTAGAAAATGATTGGTTGTTAGTTGCTTAGCAACGCTCATAAACTGCAAACTTTTCTTTTTCAAAATGACTTCCCGTTTGGAATTGGCAAACGATATAGCAGAATTTAAACATTTCAAGCGAAAATAAGAACACTGGAAGCTGTAGAAGTGTTTGGATAATTTTTTTTCCGTAATGGGCCTCGAAAAGGCTACTAAAGCAGTCCCAAATGTGTACAAAACTTCACCTGCTCCAAATGTGACTTTGAACTACGCCATCGCTGGAAATAATTCACACAATCATATTGGTCTGGACTGAAAACGCCTCTCTAATCGGCTTCTTCCTTTGGATTCTGATTCAGATTAAGAACTTTGTTGGTAGGAATCTAGTTTTATGCATGTTTTTATGGGTTTCGACGGGATATTAAATACGTTTGCCATTCTTTTGGCGAAGCACTTTGAGAAACTTGCCAAAAAATTGTTTAAACTCAGTAATCTATGATATTCTTTTGTAAAGGAGAAAACCTTGAAGTATTATTTTCCAAAGTTTGATAGAAGAGAGCACATGTAATGAAGAAACACGTTTGAATTCTGAATAAAATTTGATTTGTATAAATGACAACGCACGCGGGCATTATATTGGTTTGAAGGCGGATTTTTTTCGTTTAATTTTGCCTTATATATGTTAAACTGGTAATCGTATGGTTCCTCGTGAATTCAATCCTTAATTTTACTCGGCCCCATACGATTACTTATACAAATTCGTTCTTCGATAAGACTTTTCCAGAAAGATTTGTTTGTGTTTTGGTTAGATAATAAAAGTCTTATTTGCAAATAAATTGTTTAGCTTTATTGCGTCTTAAGAAATGGGAAGTAGTTTTAATTGTCATTATGTGAGATTTGTGCTTATAATATTCAGTAAGAGAGACAGTACGATACAATTCACTTCTTGTTTTATTATCATCTTTTGATAAATTGTTACAAGAGTTAAAAGAGTCTAAGATGGCCTTAAGTTCGTTGAATTTCGCTTGGATGTTGGCCATATTTACATTGTCATTCTTATTTACTTGTATCTTATGGATCATAGATTGGGTTCTACTGTTCTGCTTCGATACAGATACGCATGGCTTTCTCCAAGTCTCTTGTATGTCTCAGGTGCGTCTTGTGCTGGTTTTGGAGTCACACAGCACAAGTGCCTTCAGGTATGACAAGGACTTTGTGGCTTTGCCTTTACGGAACGGTAGGTACGCTAGCCGGTTGAGACAAGGTTTGCTGCTGGTGACTATAGGCCTCTTCGCCGGTGGCTGCCTTGAGGAGATTTCATCGTCACTGCTCAGTTCTGTGGCTGATCGTTTAGTCGGCGATGTTAAAGGTGAGATGGTTGGCAGCGGCTCAGTCATGGACCCTAGAATCTCGGCAGTTTGAGTGTTGCTGAGAGGAAGATCTTCCATATTTCCTAGTAGAACTGTAGCAATACCGGTTTCGATAAATATTATATAATGATAGATGTGTTGATCATCACAGTGAATGAGCGATCTAAGCGAACGCTGTAAAGAAAGACTTGAAAAAGTGATTTCAAGCTTCAACGGGAATCGAACCCATGACTTCCGCGATGCCGGTGCGATGCTCTTCCAACTGAGCTATGAAGCCAATCATGTTGGCGAGCGGTCATTTTGTTGGGTTCTTCAAGCCCTCATAAATAACAAGTGTGGAAATTAAATGGGCAGAACTGTGGTGAAATAATGATAGATGTGTTGATCATCACAGTGAATGAGCGATCTAAGCGAACGCTGTAAAGAAAGACTTGAAAAAGTGATTTCAAGCTTCAACGGGAATCGAACCCATGACCTCCGCGATGCGCACGACTGCAGACTCCCATTCTCATCTATATGGCACAGGGGAGATCGCTGAAAATAAGATACTATCCCTGAGCGAAAGATCTGCTATCTTTACAAAATTGCCAAAATCAATATTCAGCAAAAGAACGTGTGGTTTTTCCCTTATTAGTTAACTTCAAACTCAAAATGGCAAGTTTTCAATTGAATAAAAGATAAGAAGGGAAAAAAAGTTTAACATCTTTTTATTTTGCTTTTCAGTTACAATCACTTGACTATTAATTACTTAAATGCTTTTCAATCAGCGCAACATTTATTTGTTTTTCTTAGGAAAGCATATTTAAATGATATTGATATAATCTGTGGATATAAATTGAGGATTCGTCTTCCAAATGGTCTTCTTATACAGTCATTGTCGTTAACGTTGTCCACTGGAAAAAAAAAAAAACATTTACACATTTACACATTTAGGCTAAAAGAAATATCACGTGTTTCATTATGTGTTCTCTGCCTCGTGTGCGTCAACCTGAACTTTAAATGTAAAATTCAACACGTGAATTAAAAGTCCAGAATGATCCTACCATTTAGTGAGGATTTGAGATGGAGAATGGTATTTCAGCGTTTGTTTTATGCCAGAACGTTTGAGGAAACGCGTGATATTTCTTTTAGTCTAAACTTCTAAATGTATTAATGTGTAAATGTCTTTTTTCGGTGGACAACGTTAATGACATTAAATGCATGGATTTGTATAGGTAAAAAATGACGTGCGTGCACTAAAAGTGTTCGGCTGTTAATTTCCAAGAAAATATGCAGTAAGAGAGAATATCTCTATGCCCTATGGAAGCTTCTTTGAAAATCTATTTGTTAGCTCTGCGCGCAAGCCTGATATATTTTAGCATGCGATTCCTAATTATTTTGTTTTTTTAAATATTTATTAATTATTTATTTTATTTAAGTCACTATGTCAAGAGTTCAAATACTTTAAACTTGAAAGAAAATTAAGCATTTACCTTTGGAATCAATTGCAAGTTAAAGGAAGAGGGTTTTAAAAATACAGGAAAACAGTCAATCTGCTCGGAATAGAAGAATTAAACATAAAAGCACGAATACGCGGAAATGAGACAATCCATGTATTGGAATGTGCTCTCTTGCTTCATACTCTCTTGCCTGTTACTCATTCATCTTGATGTAATTCGAGGGCAACCAGCCAGTTTGACCATTGCATGTACCAATCCACCATCCCAGACCAGTCCCTTTGACGTTAGTAATGATGTCACCTTTGTCGAATGTGATCTGGTTTTCTTTAGCTAAAAATGTCAAACATTAAGGTTACTGGATACCTTCAGGCGTATGTTTCTCAAAAACCCCTAATACTCTATATCGTGATAGATGTGTTGATCATCACAGTGAATGAGCGATCTGAGCGAACGCTGTAAAGAAAGACTTGAAAAAGTGATTTAAAGCTTCAACGGAAAATCACTTTTTCAAGTCTTTCTTTACAGCGTTCGCTCAGATCGCTCATTCACTGTGATGATCAACACATCTATCATTATTTCACCATAGTTCTGCCCATTCAATTTCCACACTCTATATCGTGTTAAAGGTCAAATGATAAAGATTTCGAAAATAATATTATTTCAATGGGATTTTTTAATTCGAAACAATGCCGGGCCGTAAACATAAATCGAATCATATAGCCAAACGAACCTCTCACTATGTGAAATAGAAAAAGATAAACTACAAAGGAGTGTAAGCGATTTTTGATATTTAGATTTATTATAGTCTTTTATGCGGTTAAAACATTTACCGGCATTGGAATTTTTCGACATCAAGAAAGAAAATAGCACTAATGGATGAAATACCACAATATGCAGATGAAAAGTGCTTTAACCACAAAGAATAATTCATACAATTTTAGGAGGAATAGCATTAGGGAATATTTCTCTGAATCTCAGACGGTTTTGACCAGAGTTAAATAGACTGAGGGCAGCTAACGTCTTACTTGCTTGGTAATCGTAGAGAGCGGTAGCAACAACACCATGGTCACCGGATGAAACCTGAAATAGGACAAACAAACTGGTCAGCAAGAGTGGTTTTGCTTTTTTGATGATAACAGTTGGTTTTTATTCTTTAAGTTGACTCGATAGGGTTTTCTCAACGCATTCGAATTTTACCATGTTTTTTTATTTTTTTAAGATGGCTCGATAGGGTTTTCTCAAACCTCAATTGGCACGTGGTTGCCTAATGTGCACGCGACGATTTGGAATATTTTACTGACTGACCACAAGAAACGTTGAGGTGAACTAAATTTGCAACCTAGTAATCAAAACCAAGTGCTTATGATGACAGAATATTGTCGGATATTGTCCACGTGTAACTATTGTAACTTTAGAAATTAATAATTAATAAAATGATAATTAAAATTAATGATGGTAATTGGACTTCGTCTCGTGCAATTTAAACTAAAATCATACGAGTGATTACAAAGTTGCACGACCGCGTAGCTGGAGTGCAGTTTGTTATCAAAAGTACGATTTTGGTCCAAAATATCGCAAGAATCCTGTCTTGCTTTTTTCAAAGCAAATATTTACTGAGTGAGTTTTCTTTGAAGCTCCTCTTTTGCCTCCTGGTAGATCTTCCTTCGAGATTCCTCGGAAAGTTCTTTTACTACAATGGAACACAGGCTATCATAAAGTATCTTACAATAGCAGCACCTTCTTTGAACCAAATACTAAGACCACTAAGGAAGTTAGAAGCGGACCTCTGTTCAAAGACGAGGATGGTAAATACGCAGGGGCTAATCCATTGATCATCCGTATAACCAACGACGAATACACAAAGCAATATCTTAATTTCATACCCACAGAAGGTAAAGGACTAACTAGAGCCGGTCTTGCCCGCCTAAACCGCAGCATAGAAGTTTACGTGTATTCTATCCTTGGAGCTCAGGTAAATACCCGATCAAGCATAATTGAAAATATCGGCGCCGCAGAAGAAACCAGAGCTGAAGCCTTGATCTTATTAGAAAGTTCAATTTTGGAGGGTGACATTAGCAAAGGCGTACAGCGTTACCAACTAGCTATACAAAATTCTAAAGCAAGGTTGGACTATGCAGTAGCCCCTGGTTGTTGGCTAATGCCCAGTAACTTATCCATGAATTCTGGCTCCGTAGTAGGATACAACAACAAGCTTCAAAAGGCTACTAAGGATATGAAGTTTGGGTTGAATGACGTAAACTCTGACATGACCAAGTTCATTCCTCACTTCGTAGAGGAGGCAAAAAAGTCACACGCGATACCCGAGGAATATGACCATAACTTACTCAAGGCCGGTTTTAGCCGCCGCAAGCATTGGTCTGAGTTATTATATATGGCGATGAACAACCCCTACGTATCCGGAATGAGTTGTGTTTACACGACTTACACAGGTGAGAAAAAATACACCCAGGCATCTTGGGTTGATGTCACGGGGATGTCTGTGGACTTGAACTACTCAGGAAAGAAGCTGATAATAAGCAGCATATGTATTGGTACGGATAGTCACGCCAACGTCGGCTTCCGGTTCCTGGATGAGAATGGCATACTACAGTCCATGCGTGCTAAGACAAACAACAGGGAGCCTGCGCATTTCTCCGTAGAGCCCAACCCCGGTAGCGTCGAGAATCTTTCCGTTTGGACTTTTCATATGGTTGCTGATTGCCATGGGAAGGTAAAGCTGCAAATACGCGTAGACGATACGGGCGTAGTAACGGTAAATAGCATACACAATCAAAGAGATACTATCTATAATCACGCAACCATCAGCACTCTTACGGTGGTTAGTCTCTAGAAGCAAACTATGTTTGCTGAAATATATGAATCCACATACAAAGGAAGATTGGTTCCTTTATTATTTGGAGGAGGGGTATGAAAAGGGTGACAGTTGGCGCGACACTGGGTTATGGGTAAGGGTTGGGGGTTTGGGATTGATTATGTGCACCATTACCATTAACGGGAGGAATAACTGCAATGCCGGGTTTAGGATCATTGACGAGACCAACACCCCATTAATGTCTTACAAGAAAAAGACGAATAACAGTGCTCCGGCTCATTTGACGTTTGAGCCCACGCCCGCGAGCGCGGAGAACCTAACGTCCGTGACTTTTCATATGATAGCCAATTGTCAATATGCGAAGCTTCAAGTTCGCCCCAGCGATGCTGACCCCTCGGATCCCTTCCAGGATCCAAGTTTCGTTGGGATAAATACCACCTATTCGACATCCGGTGCCGTGGATGCTATTTGGAATCATAAGACCATTTTTACTATGACCGCCATACCTTTGGTGCCGCATTATCGAGGCGGCGCGAATATTATCTTTACTTATCCCAAGTCTAGGATACCTCGAATACCCGACGACGACAAGCCCCCAGCAAAACATCCGGATAAGGGTTAGATCTTCATCTTCTTCAGGAGTACCACGCCGATAGCTACGACCAATATATAAATGTTATTCCCAACGAACTTCAACAGTTCGCCGCCGGTCCTTAGTGCCAAACCAATTACAGAACCCAGCAGCCCTGGTAAAGCGGCTGCCATCTTTTTTCCTAAGTCCGTTAGTCATTTACCTACTGCCTTTACACCCGCGCCCGTAGCCTTAAGGGAGCTAAGGATTACTCCTACTACGGTGCTAATAGCGACCGCAAATGCAAGCGGAACACAATATTTCACCAGGGCTCTTTTTATCTTTTCCTTGGTGGTAAGCCCCAATTCTCTTTCCAGGTTTTCCCTTTGCGCCGGTAATTCCGCAAGGCGTACCTCGAGGGTTTCTACTTCCTTTTGAGCAGCCTCCCTTTCCTCTTCGGAGCGGGTTTGGTTCTCAACTACTCCCTGTTGCCGCTCTATTTGCCCCTCCAAGTCTTCAATAGCCTGATCTCTTTGCCGGATTTGCTCTTCTTTGGTGTTGATTTCGGAAACCAACATCCGCCGTTCCTCCAAAGAGCCGGCTATGGTAACATGCAAGTTCTTAGCTTCTTCCTTGCTCATGTCCAGGTCTTGCAGGTGAGATTAAAGGCTTTTTGAGCTTGGTCTCTATCGCGTTGTGCAATGTCTCTTTGTTCTATCATTTCTATCATTCGCTGATTTTTGTCGTCAAGTTTTCTCTTTTGAGCATCAAGGAGTAGTCGGTTTTGCCTCATGTATTCTACCTCCCTGTCTTTGCGTCTCCAGCCGGTCTAATAGGCTTCTGGAAGCTTTCTGGAAGCCTTTTTTAAAATCTCGCTACATCACCTCTAATGTCACCATTTTCGTCGAAAAGGGGTTGTGGTTTCGTCCAGCGGTTTTTGTCAGGACATCTCAGGTCTTGGACGCTTATGAGGACTCTGCTGCCACGCTCGGTAAGCCTTACTTCGTCGGTATCAAAGCGGGAATAGCGCTGCTTTAGCTCTGGCGTTGTCCACTCTACGGTTTCCCGCGAGGTTACTTCATCTATGCTTCGAAGTTCCAAGTACTCAGGGACGGGGCTGCCGCGGTTCTTTGATTGCCACATGCGATTCAAGGAGGCCTCGAAGCTTCTCCACCTATTGCCATACTTTCTTATCAAGGCCATGTCGTAGACTAGGGGCTTGGTATTCGCGTCCTTAATCCATGCGTCGTATTCTTCTTCGGTGGTGGGGTCAAATTCCGTTTCTTCTACTTCCATTATATATGATAAGCTCAAAGTTAAATCCCAACGTATTACCTAAGCAGGTTGGCGGACTAAAAGCAGAACGCACCTTTCACCGGGTCACATTCACGCCCAGCAGCGCAAAGCCAGGACAAACCTTGTATGTAGGTGTACCCCGTCAAACTCATAACTTAGTATTGGTTCCTGGTACGTTAGCGTTAAGGTTTGACCTAGCGTTGCAGCCCCGAACTGTGGATGAAAGGTGTTGCGTCAATAACATAGGTCGCAACCTTGTCTCTAAGATGAGAATTAAGTTTGCCGGCGAGACTTGTGGTTGACAGCCTTCGAACGCGCACAAAGAATAGAACAAGGGATTGGTAGTCTTATCCTGCGCAAGGTTCGCACGCCCGTTAAGACACAGCCCACGGATTCCAGCGGTGAAACGGCTGTAGCAGATGCGAAGCGAATGAAGACGGCCTATGGTAGCAAGTATGTCATCCCGTTGGACTTTGAAGTAATAACAAACCACGGTGTATACTACCTAAGGCAGCTAAGTGAGTTACAGTTCGAAGTAACCCTAGCCGATACAACCAACATCCTTGGAAAGATGTCCACCGCAATTAGCGGGGCAGTTGATCCTTATTCTATCACCAATTTAGAGCTGCAGTACGAGACCGTATACAGTGAAGAGTTGGCCCGATGTGTGGGTATGGAATATAGCGCCGGAAAGGCATTCCTTTACGACCACGTAGTGATTTACAAGACGTTCAGCTTCCTGGATAAGACGGACGAGGTTATCAACCAAAGCATTAACCTCCCCCGAAGAAGTCTTACGGGGCTAATGCAGGTGTTTGCTAAGCACTATGAGGCCGGCAAGCGCAACAGTGAAGCCTTTCACAACTCCAACATTACTAACGTGGGGGTAAATATCAACGGAGTACCTAACAAGGTCTACTCCCAGGAGATAAAGCCCGCGGATACGAACAGGGAGGCAATGCGTAAGTTTGGCGACCAGGTGTCTCCTGAGGAATTCTTCAAAGACAAGTACGCGCTGTGGATTGACATGCGCACCACCAACGATGAGAGTATGCATGGTCAGGGCTTACGTCTAGTAAATACGCAGGATGGTATAACATTGGAGATCAAACGCACCAAGAACACCAGTGCGGGCGATGCGGATAAGATAAACTGCTACGTCTTTGTCGTGTCTGACGCGCAGCTAAGCATAGAAATGAATCAGCTAAAGAGCGTCGCCTACTAGGATGACTGAGGAACAAAGTCATCAATTAAAATATTCCTTAGGTATAATATGCTTTTCGTATTCCAAAACAACAAAACCAAACTGTAATGCATAGTGCAAGGCGATCAACTGTACTTCAAAGGAAAGGAGGTCACCGTGACATTAGGATATTCCAATGCTAGAGATGCTTTGATTACTCACGTTTCGGATAAGTACAAAAAAGACTGTCTGAGCTAAAATGGGTCGTAAATCGCGACACCTTTACTATGCAGCCACATTCCGTGTTTATCTCCGAGCCTGGGTTGTATGAACTGATATTCAGCTCCAAACTACCCAGGGCCGTAGAGTTTCGCCATTGGGTCTTTGAAGAGGTTTTACCAGCATTAAGGAAAACCGGTAAGTATGAAATAGAACGGCGTTTTGGCAGTCCAAACAAGTTGGTCTTCAAAATAGAAAATGAATTCGACCTGCATAAAAAGGTGGTGGACTACATCCGCAGGTTTTACCCCCAAATGCTAGTGACCCATGGCCTAGGCGAACTGCAGGATTCAGACGGCAAACGCATAAAGTGCTGGCAGAAAGGATATCAACGCGGTCAGCCGGACCTGCTCATCTTGAACGCCATTAAACATTATCATGGTTTCTGCGTTGAACTGAAGACCCCTAATTGCAACGGGGTATTATCTGATAGTCAACGTCTAATATTGGAAAAGTATAAGCAGAATGGTTACGAGGTGTTAATTAGCAACGACTACGACAGCATCTGCAGAGCCATCACAGAGTATGCGCGTGGAATCCGCCTGCCTTGTAGGTGGTGCTGCAAGCGCTTTAAGAACACGGACACTTTAAAGACGCATTTAAAGATATTCCATAGAATATATGGCGTTTGAGGCTGTAAAGCAGATACACTGGCGAGACTTAAAGGAGGGTGCAACGTATGAAATAAAAAATTACGTAGCCTTTGAAGATAGGCTACGGTTGTTATTGGCGCATGAGGGTGTCACGTACAGCCTGTGGGCGCCGTATCGCGTCCGATACGTCATCGAAGGACAGGACTTCACGCATCTGAGGTCGTATGGGAAGAAAGTTGGTCGCTGGGCCTTTGACGTCGCAAAGTGCGTCCTTCCTTTGCCTCTCGTCGACAATGAGGGTCGGCGACTCTTTTTTAATACAATCAGCAGGGGGTTCGCATGTAATACAGTCCATATATTCAAGGATGAATGTTAAATGGCGGTTAAGACTTTGTTAAGGAAGTTTGGAAACCATCCTAAAAAGTTAAATGGAGGTTAAAATATTGTTAAGAACCCCACCAAACTCCTTTGAGAAATGCCTCAGAATGTTAAGCTGAGGTTAAGTTTTTGTTAAGGGAGGTCGGAAACTCTCCCAAAAGATGCCTCAAAATATTAAGCTGAGGTTAAATCTTTGTTAAGAGACAGTTGAATATATGTTCCTCCTCTCTTACGCACCCACCAATGCTGCCTCCAATATTCCCTGCTAGTCCATGGGACACCTTCTAACGCGTCAAAGCGCGGCAGCGTCCTACTAATCTTCCTAAAGTAGTCTATTCGATTCCTTAGGTAATCATATTTATGTCCACAACGACTCATGAGATGCACTGGTAACAATTCACCCCTTCTAAGTCATACTTCTCTGAAAGGTATCGATATGTCCTTTCATGTCTTTTCTTATGTGTCTGAAGACGTTGGCGGCTGCTAAGGACCTTATCACAGTAACAACACTGCGTAGTCCTACGGCAAACCCCCCTTTTGATGTGTTGCTGCATACTTTGAACAGTGCTGAATTCCTTATTACAATCCTTACAAATCCTCTTCTCTACGCAAACCCCCCTTTTCTGGTGTTGCTGCATCTTTTGAACCTTGCTGAATTCCTCATTACAATCCTTACTAACCTTACTGATCGGCTTCTTTGTGCAAACTCCATGCTGAACATGGTATTGCAGTCTTTGTTTGGTACTAAACACCTTCTTACATTTCAAGCAGTCCATATATAACAAAGATATTCAACCTCTATATAACATCCTGAGGCATCTTTTAAAATAGTTTCCGACCCTCCTTAACAAAGACATTCAACCTCAGCTTAACATTCTGAGGCATCTCTCAGAGGAGTTTCCAACCCTTCTTAACAAAGATGTTTAACGCCTATTTAATATTCTACATGGGATATTTCATAAAGTCCACGACGGACTCCTTAGCCCACGTTGCCAACGTTATCAGCGCGCCAAACCTTTCCGCGCGCTTCAAACCACACATTTCATCGTACAACCCCTGCACGCGCTTTTTTAATCGATTGATCTCCTCCCTTTGCATTTCAATGGTGTCTCTCTTATTTTTTTATGTCGTTAACGATTTTCTGCACTGCTTCCGTAGGCTCCATATATACCAGCAAATAAATTACCTTTGTGAAAATCCCTGTGATTTTCTAAGACATATGAATCCAGATCACATGTCTTGTAACGCTCTGATAGTAGGACCCACCGGCTGCGGAAAGACCCAATTCGTAGAGCAGCTATAAGGGCCCTTTCGATATCGCTTGGATTACATAGTGCTACTTTGCCCCACCTACGTAAACAATCGCACCTGGGAAGGCATAGGCCTAAAAGATGACGACTTCTTTGTAGATATCTTAGACCCTAATGAGTTATCCAACAACCTTAAGTTGTGGCATAAGCAACTCCCTAAAGATACTCAGACACTCCTCATACTGGACGACATTGCCTGCGGGGACGACGTAAAAAAACGGCAGACATGACAATATCAGCGTTTGGTTGCTCTCCCGGCAGTTTACCAGCGTCTCTAAGCTCTTTAGGGAAAACATAGGATCTCTCCTAGTATTTTATACTCCGAACAAGTCCGATTTGGAAACCATTCTCTCCGACTACGGCGGTGAGATATCCAAGGAACAGTTGGACGAATACATGCGGCATTTAAAGACACACCAACATTCCAAGATGATCTTCTCTTTGAGGTTTCCGTATTTAGTAAAGATCTGCGATCTTTAAAGTCTTTGAGTCCTAATGTATATGGAGATTGAACAACTTATAGATGAAGTCCCCACACAGCTAGACGAAAGTAACCTTAAAGAACAACTTAACATCCTTGTGTCTTCTGGGAAGTGCAAAGAAATGATAGACAAGGAACTTACCCACGAGCAAGTTAACAAGTTGTCAGAGGAGGAGGTTAAGAAGTTCCATAAGAGGTACGAGGCTGCCCTTGCAAGTAAGATCACGGACGCCGTAGCAGACTCCGCTATTAAATTGGCTACTAAATTGCTTGGACTTGCGCTGCCCATAGACAACGTGGAGCAACTTCGGAAGGACATAAGCGAGGACTATGTCATTGTTCAAGAACTTAAGATAACCTGTTGGTGGTTGTCTTTGAAGTGCGGTAAGTTAATGGCAGTCGCCTCTGCGGCTTTGCACGTAGCCCAGCATGTCGACTTGAAAGAGGTACTAGGTTCCTTTGGAACCACTTGGAAGGACTTTAAGAAGGACAGAGACGTATTCACAGCAGCACTTGCTGACACCTCAAGTGATGCTCAAGTCATCCACGGGACTTAGTCAAGTCATTCCCAAGTCATCGTTAAGTCATTCCCAAGTCATCGTGAAGTCATTCCCAAGTCATCGTCAAGTCATTCACGGGACTTAGTTAAGTCGTCGTCAAGTCGTCCGTAAGTCATTGTCAAATCGTCGTCAAGTCGTCATCAAGTTACTTGTCAAGTCCTTCAAGTCCCTTAATATAAGATGAGTGGCACCGAAGAACAACCAAAAAAGGCTCCCGTAGAAGATACCAAGATTACCAAACCCAAAGCTCCTGGCAGAGTCGCTGCTGGGAAGAAGCTCGCGGAGATGAATAGGAATAACAAAGCAAAAATGGAAAAGACGGAAGAGGAAAAAGAAGAGGAATCCTTTATTAATCCTGGGTACGTCATCGGCGCGTTGGGAGTTGCTATAGCAGCAGGCATCCTCTACTTACAATGGCGGGCTACGAAGCCAAAAGTAGAATTAAAGGCCACACATGTGACGCAGGAGCCCCGAAGCAAAATACCCGTAATGGAGTAATAACCTTCTCGCTCTGTAATATAATGTCTACCGCATTGAAAACTGTTGAAGAAGCAGCCATCATTACTTCCATCGTTGCGGGTATTGGTTGGGTAGGTAAGAAAGTGCTCAAAGAAGACTTTACTGAAGACCCAAGCAAGAGCTTCGCTGGCTTTGCTAAGATGACCGCCGCTGTAACTGGAGCTGTAGTGTTGAAGGACTACTTACAGAAGGAGAAGTACTTGCCTCAGTAAGCGTAGCTTACTTCTAGAAGGGGACTTGTCCCCTGTAATATAAATGGTCAGCGTGGTTGCAGGAGGAGTTATTGCGGCTTAAGCATTCACTGGAGCTAATTATGGTGGTCAATATTTGAATAGAATATTCAGAGGCGAGAAAAGCGATGCTAAAAGGAAGAGACACGACTTAGCGCTGGAGAAATATCAAAGGGATGTGGCGGCTTGGAATGAAAAACGACAAGCTTACAGGGATTGGTTGGACAAGAACTACCAAGACAAGATGCAGGCGGATAAGAAGTTCGAAAATACGGAATACGCCATTAAACTTTTTACGCCGGCGCACCCAGAGTTTAGGATTAGCAAACCTCAATTTAAGAATTACTACCAGCCGTCGAAAAAAACAAAAAAACAATGAGCTGGTATTCGTAGGTATCGCAGGGCTGGCTGGAGGTGCCGCCCTGGCGTATTTAATATAATGATCGTCTTTTTGGAAAGCGACAAGAATAACTTTACCACTTATTTGAATCCCCCCATCAAAGCCCATACGGTTCGACTCATAAGTTGCTCTTTGTACAATTCTTGGTATAATTTTATCAATGACATGGTCTCCGTGCTCAAAACGCCTAACAATTATCAAGGTGAAATGCTCCCAGATGGACATTACACCCCAATCACACTGGCAAAAGAATTAGCTAAACGCGGTTATACACTTAAACAGGTTGTTTTCAAAGTCATTCTTAGCTGCAGTACGCTTTTTTGGTGTTAAAGTCAATGTAGGGTCGCATCCAGGGCTCCTGCGTAAACTTCAAGACTCTATGTATCTTGGTTACTCGCATACCATGCTTAACGTAGATTTGCAGGTTGCGGTAATGTACCACATACTTCTTCTTATCCATCAGGTTCATAGTCAGTTTCCTGTACGGTTTGTAACCAGGGCACATTTGCTTTTGCAGCGGACTCAGCTGTTTAAATGGTATCTCTATTGCTTCTGGTGCTAAGGGGAATTCGTCGTGTTCGTCGTGCAGATGCTCCGGGTACTCCAGGTCCATCTCCAGCACGTAACCATTGTCGGATTCTTTGTCTACGCTTAGGTAAAATTCTATCGGCTTCACGTCGTCCCATTCGAAGTCGTGTACAGGTAAGTAATGCGACATTGCCCAACCGTAGAGGTTGTTAGCGTCTAAGTAGAAGATGTAGGTGGTTGGTTTCTCTGGGTCGTACTCAACTGCAGGATTGTTTGCGTGGGCATAACGTCTGCTGGGTCCGCAAACGCCGCCGCGGATGCCGTCTTCCATAAACCGGTACATGTCGTACTCCGTTAAGAGATCCAGTTGTGCGTTTGTCTTCTTTAGCAGCGTACTCCAACTAAGCCCAGGAGCCGTGTAAAAGTTCGCGGGATCCAATCAGTAGTATTCCATAGACATCTTTCTGAAGCTGTGGAAAACATCTGCAAGCAGCACTAAGTCAGACCTTAGGTAGACGTCGTGGTAATCCCCCATGTTCTCACAGGAGTACTTTTCCCACACGTCTAACGCATGCTGGTACTCCTCGTTCTTTATGCCGGACTCGTTTAGGGTGCTGTAGAATCTCTGTTTGGGTGGTAGGGCTCTTCAAAAAGATCCCAGGAATCCATGTATTCACATGGGTACACTCTTTTCCTTTCTGCGCCGTATTGACTGGAAATGGGGAACTCCGTGTTGTATTTCACGAGATTCGCTAAGGAGTCCGCCATAAACTGCTGCGAATCTAATAACTTTAGCTTGCTCACAGTTACGGACATGTAGCGCTCTTTGTTATTGGGTATGCATTTGACGTCGGATCCGCTGTTCCTTGTAAGAGCAAATGGGAGTCGTAACCCCTTAAATTGTGAAAGAACACGGGTATTTCCATTTCTGGGTTTACTTTGAAGTTTATATTGCATTTCCAATGAGCCGCCCCTCTGTATTAGCCGTGATGTGGCAGTGATCTCTGACCTTATCCACATAGAAATCGTCAACGAATGCTCTACGACAATGAATGCAGTGGGTTGAAGGCTTGTTGGACTTTCCCCCCTTCCTTGCATACCTGCCACATTTAAAATGAGCTTCTCCTAGATACTTCCAATCTTTATCCCACGCTTCCTTGGCTCGTCTTCCAAACTGGAGAAGCGTATGTTGACAAATGTGGCATTTCTTTGTCTTGGTAAAAGCCTCCTGGTTCTCCTTGGTAAATACCATCTTCTTTGGACGTCTTAATTGTTCTCTTATTTCTTCCTCCTCTTCTCGCAATGCTTCTAGGAACTTATTAGCTGCGTTCTTACCTCGGTAAATCACAGGGGGGTTTGCTTTACCATCTGATCTGACTACTATGTAACCAAAGGAGCAGATCTCGTGTAATCCTACCTTATTCGTGGCACCACTTTTCTGCTCTTCCTTAGTTTTCAACGCTTCGAAGTCTGCGTATATCACGTAAGGCACCTGCATCTGCTTTTGATGGTCTGAGTACGATAGGTTCTTATCTGAAGGCATCTGAATCCGTTGCGCCACTTCTTCGACTCCGCGGCAGATCTCGTCGTGGTTCTTTAAAGCTTTTAGGGAGGTAAATGACAGTAAACAACAGTCGCAGAAGTACTTTTTACCTTTATGCTTAGTATGTCTGTAAACAGTCTGCTTAGATGTTTAACCCATGAGTAGTGTCCGCCGTGGTAAAACAGGTGTATCCGTTCTCCTTTGCTCTTTGACAGCACTAGTGGCACTATCGTTTGATCTCTGACTCCGTAAACGATAATTGTTAGGTCATTTTCCTGCTCGAATATCGGTATGTCTATCAGCTGCATTGGAAACTCCACTCCATCCCACTCTAAATCGTCTGTGGGATACTTACTTGTTCTACAGGGATCCTTCTCTGCTGGGTACAGCGCGGATGTTATTGCCCACATAAAGCATCTATTGTCATAATTTTTTACATTAACTATAGCTTTCTTCCTTTCTGACCACGCTGATAGTGGTACGTAACTTCCTCCTCGTATTGGTACGTACCTTGCCATGCTAACCTCCATTCCTTCAACCTCTTCTACCATCCAACCGGATCCTTCCTTGGTATAATTAGCTAACGTCTCCATACTTGCTTCTAAGGCTTCGTTAAGTGCCCTATCCAGGTTCGTGGACTCTAATATGACCAGTGACTTCGATCGCAGCATTGCTGTCGTCGTTAACTCGTCTTTTGATAGGCTTACCTCCACCATTATGCTTGCTTTCAACGCTCCTAATTCTTCTATACCTTTTTGGAGCGTCCTTTTAGCCTTCCTTTCCGACTGTCGCCAAAACCGTCTAACGTCAATCTCACCGTTACCGGGTATCGACACCGTTTCAAAATTGCTTTGTGATGCCATCTATATAATAGTAAATATCTTATACCTAATACCAAGCACTTTTTAAATCGTCGTAGTGATACTCACAATCCTGACAATGCCAATACAATTTAACCTTAGTCTCAAACTTCTTACCACACTTACAATAATAACTAATCATACACTCCCTCTTCATTTTCAAATACTTCTTTAAGTCTGCTTCTTTCTTAAAAGTTCTCTTACAATCTTCGAACTCCATATATAGACTAACATATTTAAGTGGTTGCGCTGTTGCCCTCAACCACACTTGGGATGGGTTGTTTCCGTAGGTGGATTTTTGACACGGGGTTTGCCTGTGTTGAGATTGCGCTGATACCCCCATCCCCTATACTACTCGTAAGCGACCACTCTCGTAAGCGTCCGCGACCACTTTTAGGGTTAAAATGTTGTAATTTTTCATTGCTTTTTCATCTCCCGTAATCGACGACCCAAGAGCCAGTAAATGACAGATCCTTTAACAATAAAACAATTAAGAACATAGAGTCATCGGGTATAAAATCCAACGAAATATTGACAATCATAGTGCTGTAAACATTTAGCATAATTTACTAAAACAGTTTAATCGTTGATACAATAGTTTAAAAACGTGAGTTACAAATTATTAATGGTTTAGGCTTCCGATGTTAGGATTCCCATTGTTTGGGCTTCCTGTGTTAACTCTCTAGTAAGCCAACCATCTCCCGTAAGCGACCACTTTCTCCTGGTCCCGTGGTGGTCGCTTACGGGAGAGTCGACTGTACTTCCGATAGTGTTTTGACGCACTCGCATTTTACGTCGTTTGATTATTTGACGGTAGAGGGGGCCGTTGTTCTCCATCCCTTCAAGTCGTTTCGACAGCCAGAGTTTGAATAGTCGTACGGGATCTCTCTCGCCGTTGTTAGTTCTTGACATTATTTGGGGACTTGTTCTTAGTGGGATGCGAAGCCCGCCACAGCGTGTATTTGTGGGCTTCTCACTGGATTCAACACTTTCAGTGCCATCTGTGTTTTGGACAATCCGAAAGTCCTCGAAGTAAGCATTATAATGTTTTTGGCGTCCTGGAAATCCCAACTGCTCCGTTAAATTCTTGAAATTGATGTAAGTTAGTGCACGGCCATTGTGATTTTCGAGTTCTCGTTCGGCCCAGAAGCTTTCTTCGTCACCTACGGACAATGTAGATGATTTATTTGGGCGCTTCCTTTACAATAATCTTCACGCATGGAAACAGCTTTTGCATGCAAGGTTTTCTGTGAGTTGGAAAATTCGCGTGACCTTGTGACAGTGTTATTGTATTCGGTGATTTCCATTTTTCGATCAATGCCTGCTTGCATAATTTCAAATGACTGCGGTTCATTCTCTCTCTTCAAGATCGTCTCTAACCTACTTCGGCCGAAGCAGAACTTACAGTATCCACCTACTTCTGATGACACATGTCTGGCTAACTCTTTCATTCAGTTCTTCTCTGATAAGATAGAACGCATCAAACTGGGTATTTCTAAAACTCTATCTGGTCAAACTCAGTTGCAACTAGAGACTGTTACTTGCTCCTCTACTTTTCGATGTTTTGAAGCTTTATGCCATGACGATGTCTCACGCTTGGTTGGGTCTACTGCGAAGTCATGTAGCCTTGACCCAATACCTGCGTCTCTCCTGATGGAGTGTCTTGATCTTCTAATACCTGTTTTCACAAATATTATCAACCTCTCTCTTTCCCAAGGTGTGTTTCCTGATTCTCTGAAAATTGCTAAACTTACACCTATTCTCAAAAAGCCAACTGCAGACCATGATGATTTTTCCAATTTCCGTCCTGTTTCTAATCTACCGTTTATCTCTAAACTAATTGAAAAGGCTGTTGCATCTCAGTTAAACAGTTATCTAATGGACCATAATCTTCACGATTCATTCCAGTCGGCTTATAAAGCTATGCACAGCACTGAAACTGCTTTGGTGTGTGTCTATAACGACATTCTTCAATCAGTTGATGCTGGCAACTGTGTTATTCTTATTTTCCTTGATATGGCAGCTGCCTTTGACACAGTTGTTCATGATACTCTACTTGATAGACTTGCTTATCGGTTTGGAATTGGTGATGTTGTGTTAAGATGGTTTAGATCCTACCTTTCTAACAGGAAGCAATTTGTTGATATCAATGACTGCTCATCCTGCCTTGTTAATCTCGATGTTGGAGTTCCGCAAGGGTCCGTACTGGGCCCTATTCTTTACTTGCTTTACACCTCTCCACTGGCTGACATTGTTAAGCGACACAATCTTAACTATCATTTCTATGCTGATGATTCTCAGCTCTATATATCTTTTAAGGGCAATGACAAACTTGTGCAATCTAGACAATCGTTAGAGGAATGTCTAATCGACATCTCTAGGTGGATGCTTTCCAATGGCTTAAAGTTAAACCATAATAAGACTGAACGTATGTGCATCCACTCTAGATTTCAAGATCGTCCTTCCTTGAGGGAAATTCTTGTCTGTGGCGACACCATTGTCCCTTGTATATCAGCCGTTAATCTTGGAGTTGTTTTGACCAATGTATGACCGGGGAGCTCCAAGTTAACAATATCTGTAAATCATCTTACTTTCATTTGAGGAATCTGTCAACTATCAGGAAATACTTAACCTCTCATGCTGCTCAGTCGGTTATCCATGCTCTTATTTCTTCTAAACTAGACTACTGTAATGCTCTACTTTATGGACTTCCTAAATATGTCATGGATAGGCTGCAACGCATTCAGAACTCTGCTGCTCGTGTTGTCACCTTCACCAGGAAATTTGACCACATCACTCCTGTGTTGGTTGACCTGCACTGGTTGCCAGTATACTACAGAGTAATTTTCAAGATGCTGTTGCTGACCTACAAGGCCTTACATGGCCTTGCCCCGATATATCTGTCTGATCTTCTGTGCTATCCTTCTTCTTCTTATGCTCTCCGATCTATCTCCAACAAACTTCTGGTTGAACCTAAAGCTAGGTGTACTACGTATGGTTTCAGGTCATTTTCCTTTGCTGCTCCCAGATTATGGAATAGGCTCCCTTTTGAGATTCGCTCTTCTACTACTGTTGCTTCCTTTAAAAGTAAGCTTAAAACTTATTTATTTACTTTATTCCTTAATAATAGGAAATATATTTAGATCTCTTTTGTTTGATTCATTTCCTGCTTTTATGCATATTGCCTTTAGGCTTTTAAGATAAGTTTTCCTTTTATAATTAGATTTACTTATTAATATTTTAAATACGTAGCATCGTAAATATTGTAAATACATATATATAATTTATGCATATATTCCTGTTGTAAAGCGCCTTGGACATGCTCATGGATATGAGCGCTATATAAATAAACTTTATTATTATTATTATTCATAGTCATCGCCATTTACTTTCTTCACCTCTGCATAAAACTTTGTCAGCATGCTGTCTAGTTCAACTGGATTTGCTTTTTTCAATTTTGTCACTAACTAAATCCTCTGGCACTGCACCAGCTTGGCAGAACTTTCATTCAGGTTTTGGTGGATATCTTAGTGTTTACGTTGTCAGTTTTGGACTTCAATTCAGCGATGTCGTTCTCAGTAACAACAGGATATCTTTGTTCATCCCAAAGCGGTTCAGTTGGAACAGCTGTAGAACTTGAATTTTGTTGCAGATGGCTCGTTTCTTGGTTGTTTGATTCATCGTCGTCAATCGGGCGGCACTAGTCACTCTGTCATCACCGTTTATTGAATTTCCGTAAAAACTATCGTCATTGAATTCAAAATGTGTAAACTCTAGGCTCGTCACGATGTTATCATCATCACTACACTGTAGATTTAATGCTATATCCCATGACTACATGAAAAATACAAATGTATTTTTGCTTTTTTGTTATAAAATCTTATCAAAAAGTGTAAAAGTGTGTTATTCACAGAGAAAAACCTTTCATTTTCTTCTCTGATTGGCTTAATATAAGAGCTTTAAGAACTCAAAATGAAGCGATTAAGAGCTCCTAGGGATGCAACTAAGATCTCCTAAGGATGCGATTTGAGAATTAATCGCACTCCCTTTGGACCAATCAGATTGCAGGATTTGGTAGTGATTACAAAAGGAATTATGATTAACGGTAAAAACACTGCCTCTTGCATTACATTTAATACTATGCTATACTTCTTTTCATTCTATACTACTCTCCTACCTTAAGTTGGTTTAAGTCCTCTCTCAGTTGTTTGTTATCTTTAGTGAGCAATGAACATTGTTTGGCCAGTAACATCATGTGTGCAGCCATGTTGTCTTGTACGTGTTTATCGACATATTGTCGTTCAACTTGGACTAAACATCCCTGATCTTTGAATGGACAATCCAGTATTGTCTTGGCACACTCATTTTCCATATGCCAGTCTAGTTCAATCCTGAGAAAAAACAAGAGTTTCTTTTATATGTAAAGCGTATGCTACATCAAGTGCATAAGTAGTTCAAAAACTTAATAATAATTCATGAAGGAAACACAATAGAAATCACGACCATGAAGGTTATTTTATATCTGATTTAAATTCGACTTCATTTGCATAAACACTAACTTGGATTTTCTCTATCAAACTTGGTTCATTTCGTAAAGAATTCAGTGCGAAATGACAACATACATCATCAGTTTTTGAAGCCGTTCAATAAACTCGCAGATCGTGTATAAAAAACCATGTTTTTTTAAACATCCTGATAAAATACTCCTGCGAGTTAAATAAACAGTACATAAAAAAAAATGCCTCAGTTGGGTTCTCGCGGGACTCGAACCACTGACCACTGCTTGCTAGACGAGATCTGAACCGCTCGGGAGGCTTTACTGGAGTAAGTCGTTTTAGCTAGATCTATATTTTAAATCAATTCCGTGCTTGATCATTCAAATGTACAACGTCACTTAGTGCCTTTAAAAATGAAATATGCAACTAGATATTGAGGACATGCTTGCACAAAAGTGTCAGAACTGGATAATTTATGTAGTAACTAGACTACATATTTATTCATTCATTCATTCATTCATTCATTCATTCATCCATCCATCCATCCACCCATCCACCCATCCACCCATCCATTCATCCATCCATCCATCCATCCATCCATCCATCCATCCATCCATCCATCCATCCATCCATCCACTCATTTATTCATTTATTCATTCATTCATTCATTCATTCATTCATTCATTCATTCATTCATTCATTCATTCATTCATTCATTCATTCATTCATTCATTCATTCATTCTTTTTTTGAGCGATGGCATTGCGGTTGAGATCTCGGCGTCTAGCAAAAAATAGGTAAGTGATTCGAGTCCTGCGAGAACCCAATTGAGGCAGCTTTCTAATCTGCTTATACATCCGATGTAGCATACACTTAACATATAGATCTGTACAGAGTGACAAAACCCATAGAGTTCCTTTCTTACTCTGTTGTGTCATTCAGCCACACCAGGGGTGTTATAGGGAGAGGAACATATTTTTGGAAATATAATTTTTTAGTATGTTCCGTTATCTACATGTAATAATTATGATTATCATATGGCAAGGTAATTTCACGCGCTATAATGATTGGTCAATTTGCGGTTCATAACTTACGGTACGGACCGAAAAATGAAAGGGTTCACTGAGTGTACGTACTTATGATCTTTTAAAACATTCAAATCTTAATTAAGAAAATATATTTCTGGATGAAAATCTTCGGGAAACATTCAATAACTAATTAAAGATAACTGAAAGTCACTTTTAATGTAAAACGTTCACTAGTATCAAACAAGCGAAAACCTCTTTCATAGAAGCGACAATTATTTTGCCAATCAAGGCTCTACACAGCACTAGTTAAACAATTTTGTACTAGAAAAAGACTAGAAAAACTAACTTTGCGAAAACTAAAACTCAGTCAAACTACGAACTAAAGTGGTGAATATAGCGACTAATTCAGTAAAAGAAATAAAGATAGGTTTACAAGTAGAATTAACGTTAATATGTTATTTCAGTAAGATTACAACGTCAAGTTTGAACTTATCTGAATCGATCGGGTGAAAAAGCCAGTAGTTTCTTTCGTTGACGTTTTAAGCAGCTTTCTACGCTCATCCGCTCTTGAAGCCATTTTAATATTTCAGTAATATTTCATCCACACTTGAATTTGAATGTATTTTTGGACAGGACTTCAGCTATTGTGCCATATGGTGTCCTGCTTCAAACAGTCAAAAAGTTGAAAACATTCAAAACATTGAAAATTGGCAAAAACCTCCATGTTTAGCCATCCGTAGTTTTCCGAAGCTTCTCAGTCATTTCTGGAGAGAGTTTTTAAGTTTTTTTTTTTTTCAATAAAAGGCAGGGAAACAAACAGAAGCAGGAGGGAGGAGATGACTCAAATGGTTTTCCTATTAAAATTCTGAAACAGTCATGTATGACAGTGTGACGTCACATAGCAACCAAATCTTGGCGCGACGCGTCTACCAAAATGTCACAATAAAACTTTAATTTTAAGGCGGGAATCTTGAAACAAAGAGGGGTCAAAACAAAGATTTAAAAGTTTATTCATCTTTAATTTAACGCAAGTATAATAATTACTCATTAACGTATCTAGTTCAATACTTTTTTTATCGTATCAACGATCTAAAACTCTGAAAAGATAAATAATTTGAGCTACTGGCCTTTCGTTTTCTCGCCATTTTTTTCCCCTGCAAAAATACTTATCGCGTAGTAAAAAAATAATTTCTCTTCTTTCCCTTCTTTTTATAAACCCAAACAAGGACGTTTTACTCCTAAGCTGTTGAGCTTTTAAATAAGCTAAAGTACCTTTTCCCTTGTCTTTCCATAGTGCTCATCATTCCTTTTAAATATCAAAATTTACTCCGTAACTCGTTTATCGTATTCGCCTTTGTAAACCAGCGTACTTCTTGAACATTTTTTAGTCGCAAAATCAACATTTAGTTGGTTTATTCTTTATCTTTAGGGACCATGGATCATATATTATTCAGTATCTTTGACCTCTTTTCCTCAACTTTGGATAAAGCATATTTTGTCTTCGTTAAACATTCATTTTTTTGTTCTGAAAGTTTCTACAGTAGCTTTTGTGTTAATAAAAAAACATAACTTACACAAAAAAATTGTTGTTGACATTTATCAAATTTAATTGAAAAATATTTTTAAACATTTCTTTTTGTGGTTAAAAAATTACATAAATTTATTGAATTTATTGAATATTTAATTATTTGAAAAAAATTGTTTGTTATGACATTGCATGATTTATTATATTTTCCAAAGACTCCTTTACCAATATATCTGGTTCATAGAACCAGATTTACCACCTAGCATCAACCTTCCAAAACAGGAACCTAGTGTTTCTTCTTGCATTCATGCAGATCTAGAAGATAAGGCTCTACTTGGTAAAGATTCATGTGACCCAATTAAACTTTCAAACCATGGGATGTTTATGCATGAATTAAATGACCTCTTTATGTCAAAACAAATAAATGAAAACCCATGGTCTGATGATTCCCCTGTCTCAATTTACAGTTTATTTCAAGAGATAGATGTGTTAAAAAATTATCTACCTTGGAAAATTAGTTTTTCACCATATCAACAGTCATGTAAGGTTTCAATAACACTGACCATATTGGATGCTAATGAAGATATTTCATTAAATTGGAAAGAAGTGTCATTTTACCTCCCATTGTATTTTTCTAAATTTTCAAATACAGATTATTCAGCTTATACTATAAGTGTACTTGGTAAGTCTATAGAAACTGGAAAGCTACCACAATTTCTTTTTCATTCATTTAACTTCTCTTCTGTTCTAAGTCTTATTCTGAAAAAAATAAATGATGTTTCATTGTGCTCAGGACTTGCTGATGAAAACCTTGCACTACAAAACCTGACCTGCAACAATGAATCAATGAAACAGTCTTTACTTGCAACACAAATGGGGCTTATTGCCTGATGAAGGAAAATCACTTCGATTAAAAAGTGTTTCAGAAGCATCAACTGTGATTATATTCTTTCAGCCGAAACATGTTTAAGATGTCCTAAATGTCAAGAGCTTCAGCGATCATTTTGTGGCCGAATAAAAACTTCTTCTTTTGAATCTCACACTGCTCATGATTCTCACACAAAACTTGACAGTCTATCATATGAAGAACTTAAAGTAAGGGCAAACAATTTACACAAGATAGTCACTGCTACTCAACAACAGAAAAGAAGATATTTGTTTTTATATCAAAAAGAAAGGGAAAGACTGATTTCTCCCCCAAGGAACTTTAATCCTACTTTCTCTGGCCTAGCAAAAATAGTTGACATTGCAATCAAAAATCAGTGGCTAACTGAAAACTCTATTTTGCATTCACTTCTTCATGACACACTCACTTCACTCAAACTTCAAGAAGAGCAATTCTTATGAAGTGGGAAGTTTACAATGGACAACAACAAGCCTCATCCTAAAGGGATGAGATTCAGTCCTCTAGTTATCAAATGGAGTTGTAAAATAGCTAGTAAATGCCATAAAAAGGGTTATGAAGCAGTGAGAGAAGTCCTTCCAATACCATCATGGGAAACGACTAAACAATATAGACAATCTTTTAGTACCACCATCCCTATTTCAAAAAGAAATCTTCAACTAATGGTCCAGGAAATGGAAAGGAGAGGTTGTAAAGGCATTGGCGGCATTCACTGGGATGAAATGACAATCAAAGAGGGTATTGTATTGTGTAAAAGAACTGGCAAGCTTGTTGGCTTTGAGGATGAAGGCATAGCTGAGGATTATAATGTAAAGCCTGAAGAGTTGACTTTCAATGAAAATGATAGTGAAAACTCATACTACTCTAGTTCAGATTCTTTTTCAGATGACTCTCTTAATTATGAAGTGGAAAACAACTCAAATGAAGAGACTTGTAATAGTAGGAAAGCAAAGTTAATTCGTCAGTTGTTTTTCTCGTCATTGGAGGGTGATTTTTCATGGCCAGTTGCTTCTTTCCCTCTTCAAAAAATAAATCACCAAGTTCTTTCCTCTTTAATATGGCAGGTTTGTGAAGCTCTTGGTAATTTACATCTTAAAGACCAAAACAAAATACAAGTCCTTTATGGAGTATGTGATGGTTCAACTTATTCTCATGCTTTTTTCTCACATTCAGGAGCTCAAAACTGGGTAACATATAATCCTTATAATGATAACAAACCAATTTTTAAATTATTTTAAGTATGTTTCATGCTTTCGCTTTCAAAGCTGGTACTCTTCTCTACTGGTAGACTAAAATAGCCTAGAAATAGCTCATCCAATCAGAATGCATCATTGATGATAGAACACTAATTGGATTTGGCTAAAAGAAAATAGTGGGTACGAGGGGGTGTGAGGAATATGGGTGCTTCATACCCTGCTAAAGACACAACACTGTTATCTTAATTTTAATTCAATAAAAGACCTTAGAGACAAAAATATTGGTTGTCACAACAGTCTTTCTCAAAACTGCTCTCACATGGATGATCACACTTCACAACAAACTTCAACACTTGGATTCAAACCCCTGGTCAGCGGTTATCTTAAGCCCTGCTATTTATACTCAACATACCCAGGGTTGTGGGGTAGAAAACTGGGAGGGGATGCTCCTCAAAAATGTTGAAAATGACTCCAAAAAATAATAATTTTTACCCACAAAAAGGTACGAACTATATATGATCGCTAAGTGACAGAAGAGAGGTAATAACCACTCATTATTACAACTATCATTTTGGCTGTCACTAATAAAATATCAGGTATCTCATTACTTGACAAAAACCCTAACAGATACTGGCTTACTCCCTGGTAGACGTTTTAGTGTTGTAACACCCTAAGAGGTACCAAATCACAGATCTAGAACCCTAAAGTAAAAGGTATGACAAGCAACCCTTAGTACTTCCAACTGCCCCCCTCCACCAGGTCTACATATATTAAAGTCACACATTTCTCTCCTTTACTCAAATTATGATTATACGCATATTCATATAAGATGTTGTCTTTCATTTGCTTGACATTGACCTTTATTTTAAGTCTAGTAATAATTTATGATTGTATCATCTAATTTGTATGAATAAAGTTTTCGTCTCTGAGTGTTAAGTGGGAGCCCTGATATAAAACTCTGGCCCTGATATAAAACTCTGGCCCTGATATAAAGACTTGTGCACCACTCGTAGAAGTTATGACAACATCTTGAATCACAGGAAAAATTCAGTGACATTGATATATATATACTCGTTGATACTTACTATTAAATCGCCCCAACCATATGGAAAACATCCACAACAACTTTCAATTACACTTTCCTTTCCTATTTATTAAACTTTATTCAATCGTGAAACACGTCAGTTTAACCTTTGAGTTCCAAAAAGAACCAAAATTAAAATGCGGTCACCCAACCTGGAATATAAGAACATAGTTCATGGATTAAAACCATTTTAGGATAGGAACAGGAAAGTACAATGGGGATCATATACAAGCAATACTTTGGTGTGTTTAGAATAATGTGGCAAAATATTATCTACAGGTACCCTGGGGTAGTTATTTATTATTTTGTTATTTATGTAAAAAATAATTTTAAATTTGATGACTTTTGATTTACTCTGATCAAGTTAATTACTCACATATTTACCTTTTGCAAGTTTGTATTGTTGACTTATGACTTGTGGAAAACATGGCGTCAAACCCAAAGAAACGGTTTTCCAACTTCAAAAAGATAGATGAGCAGTTGTGCAAAAGGTATCTTCACGAAACTCAGCAGATACAAAGATGAATATCTAGGTTCCTTAACCTCCTTTTGTTAAGCCATAATTCAAATCTTTAAGTCATCGAGGTATTAAAATATTCTTGTGCTTCGTCTTTTTTCGAGTCGCTTTTGAAAAGGTGCTTCGCAAAGAAAATTCAAAAACTAAAGATCTTTTTCGTTAAAAGCATCAAAGTCAGTAAAGAAACATTTTCCAAAGACTCCTTTACCAATATATCTGGTTCATAAAGATATATCTTTGAGATTTTTAAGGGAAAAACGAGAAGATAAACACGAGCCTTTACTCTTCCCTCTTGGCCGCCATTGTGAAATCGCTGAACCGCGACGTGACGTCATACTGTCATACATGACTCTTTCATTGTTTACCTTGGAGACGTCTCCTCCCTCCTGAAACAGAAGGCTTTTTTGTTTGTGCCAATATCTTGAAGTTTGAAGTACGACAGTTTTCTTCTCAATCTCATGTTGAGTTCTTGAGGTCTTCTTTTGATGCCTTTTTTGCTTTGCATTTACATGTTTTGCAAAAGAAAGCCTCACTTTTGTTCTTTAGTATTTCAGAAAACGTTAAACTATAGCTAATTTTTTTCAGGAAGCCCTTCCAATGCAGTTCTCGCTTGACAGGCGCTGTCAACTTTACTTTTGTTGCTTTGCCTCTTTTAAATCTAAATATCTTATTAACCTCGTTTGCTCGGTCCGTACCGTAAGTTATGGACCGAGTTTTTTCATTGCCTTATGGCCCAAGCGCTACATCTATGTAACCAAGAATGTACATCGAAAGTATCGAAAGCAAAATTGAGCCTTTCATACCTTTTGATCTTGTTAATTTGTCCGTTTTGTGGACTTGTACAGCTGTTGGGACATGGCACCATCTCTTCAGGACAGTCATTGTTTTTGTGCAGTATGAGCATATGTCGAGGCATAACTTGCATACATTCCTCACATTCAAGCTCTTTATATTTGCATATCTTATCATGATCCTCTAGTTTTCTTCTCTGCATCTTTGTGTTGCAGTTGACATTAGAACATTGTACTTTTTTGAAAGGACAGGTTTTTCTGTGATTCGCAAGTGTCCATAGCTTCCCGGACCAATCACATTTCTCTGCAATGTAAACGTTTAAGAGTTGCCCAAGTAAAACATGGCAAGTAAAAATTCGTTCGGACTCACCTGCAGTATCTGTCATTTGTGCATCATTACCTGTTTGGTTACAAAAGACTTTAAGATTTTGTATTATGTTTTTAGCAAACACGCTTGGCATAAGACTTTTGTCTTTTAATGCTGTGTTATCCATGGGGCATGTGCATTTGTGATTCAACCATGCTTTTATACATCCTTTACAGAAAATATGTCCTTCTTTACATTGCTGGGGGTCTTCCAGAACTTCACGACTAGAAATAAAATAATAAAATGAAAACAAACGGAAATATGTCACAAACCTATAAACTTTCACCTTGCTGCAGTTAACTCACGTTATTATATGGCAAGGTAATTTCACGCGCTGTGATTGGTCAATTTGCGGTCCATAACTTACGGTACGGACCGTAAAATGAAATGGTTCACTGAGTGTACGTACTTATGATCTTTTAAAACATTCAAATCTTCATTAACAAATATATATTTCTGAATGAAAATCGTCGGGAAACCTTCAATGAATAATTAAAGATAACTTAAAGTCACTGGAATTTAATGCAAAACTTATCAAACCAGCGAAAACTCTGTCAAACAAGGGCGACAACTCTTTCGATCAAGGATTTACATGGCACTGTGAGTTGAGCGATTTTTGTACGACTAGAAAAAAGTATAAAAACTAACTATTCTAAAACTAAAATTATGTCAAACTATGAATTAAAGGGTGGTAAATAGCGGCTAATTCAGTAAATGGGATAAAGATAGGTTTACAAGTAGAATTAAATTTATTATTTCAGTAAGATGACAACGTCAAGTTTGAACTTATCTGAATCGATCGGGTGAAGAAGCAAGTAGTTTCTTTCGTTAACGTTTTAAGCAGTTTTCTAGGCTCATCCGCTCTTGAACTGAGTATTTTCATATTTCAGTAAGATTTCATCTACACTTGAATTTGAATGCATTTGTGGACAGCAGAGTCGGCAGTACTTTTTTTAATTGAGTCGAAAACGTGCCGTCTTCATGACTTCCGCCATTGTGTATATGGCGGCCTGCCTCAAACAGTCAAAACGTTGAAAATTGACGAAAACTACTGATCCATGTTCAGCGAGCCGTAATTTTCCAAAGCTTCTTATTCATTTCTGGAGAGAGTTTTTGAGTTCTTTTCCCAATAAAAGGCAGGAAAACAAATGGAAGGCTGTAGTATTTTTCATCTTGGTTGTGAATATCTTGAAGTTTGAAGTACGACAGTTTTCATTTCAATCTCATGTTGAATTATTGAGGTCTTCTTGTGATGCCTTTTATGCTTTGCATTTACATGATTTGCAAAGAAAGCCTCACTTTTGTTAACTAGTATATATATTTCATAAAACTTTAAACCGGAGCTATATTCTCTCAAAGCAAACTAAAACCTTTCTTGTTGAGCGACTCAAACACTACATGACTTTTGGCACGTACAGGAAGCCCTTCCAATGCAGTTCTCGTTTGACATGCGCCGTCAACTTTTCCTTTTTGTTGCTTTTCGCCTCATTTTAATATCAATGCCTTGCCATATTATAAATATCTTATTAACCTCGTTTGCTTGGTCCGTACCGTAAGTTATGGATCCTCGTTTTTTCCACTTTTTTATGGCCCGCGCGCTACGCGCTTGGGCCATAAGGCAGTGGAAAAAACTCGGTCCATAACTTACGATACGGACCTCGCACTCGGTTAATAAGAGCTATATATTTAATAAAATGTCACTTGATTACCCTCCTTAGTATTGCTAGCTTTTCGGGTCACCGGCTTTATCGACAAGACATATTATGAATTTTTAAGGGGATAATGAGAAAAAAATTAACGAACAGCTTTTTTAATATATTTCCTCTAACAAACGGCCGGTTTAGAAGCATACTTCCTACAATTCTATAACAAACACGACACTTTTTTGTTTGAATGACATGTTTCGGTAGTAACGTCTGCCGTCTTCAGATTTTTTAAATATCGTAATGCAGATTGCACAATGAAACATACCTAAATAAACTGTCTAACATATAGTGTCATAACTCCAAAGTTCCTCAGTAATAACTAGATTCTCTTACCATATTGAACAAATCAGGTTTTCATCGACCGTTTCAACAAAATCTTCACGTCTGTAACCCATTATAGATCGAAGTTGTACATTTGCCAGTAGCTGAGTCCGTCAAATCCAAAATTAGTACGATTTTTGACTTAACAGATACAGAGCTCTGACAAGGAAGATAACTTGAATAAATGAACAGTTAATCAGTTGCGCAGTAAACGACCAAACGTGGCTACGCTTTGATGCACTTCGATTCGTGCTCTTGAAGCTTGGTGTCTCACAACAAACACTAAATTAAAGAATCGTTGTCGGGTTCAGAAACATAGAACATAGAAGCTGAGACCAAAATGCCACATGGGAAGTACGTTAATTAGATGCATGCTGTGACCGGTGACCCGTGGCATCATCCACTGTTTTTAATAAGCCTGAAGCGAGATGACGTTTTACCCCCGTCTCTAGACCATAATAGTTTCTAAAATTCTTTCATATTACAATTTTTGATTCCTTAGAGAATACAGGAACAATACTCATAATTAAAGAACAAAAGCAGTGTGAAAAGGATTATGGTCTAGAGACGGGGGTAAAACGTCATATCGCTTCAAGGCTTATACGCATTTGGCATTCTAAACCGACTGCATGGATGGCTCAAATGAATAAATTATAATATAGTCATCTCAGTTCCCATGTGCAATTTTGGTCTCAGCTTCTATGTTCTATTTTTCTGAACCCGACAACGATTCTTCAATAGACTGTATATGGAAACTCTTTACACGCAGATACTGTTCGATGCACCACCAGATCTTGAAAACGTCTGCTCGAAGGATGGAAAACTATGGAAATCGGGGCGAAAGGAAACAGTTTCCAACCTCTACAAGTCGGTTTTTCAGGCCTTCACTCTAATGTCAGAATGTCATAATCCTGGCAGTCACGAGTGCCCAAAGACCTAGTGGCTAAAATTATACCGAAACCATTCAAAATCGCAAAAAATAAAAAAATAAAAAAAATAAAAAAATAAAAAAAATAAAAAAATAAAAAAAGCATCACAATGTCATCCAGAGATCTGAAAAAATGCCCAGTTAGCGAGCCACATCGGCTCGAAATTGCAAAAGGAAAGTGTTTACTTACCTGTGGCATATAATATCAGTTGAGAATAAATATATGTAATAGGACTCCATGCTGTCTAATTAAGGTGAAACCAAACTAATTCAGAGCAAATTTTGGACAATTTTATTCGCTCTCTTTTTGCAAAACTATTACGGCAATTTGACTATGTATTTCATATAATGTGCTTGGATTATCCCAGATTTTAACAGTGTATTTATATTTATTTTAGAATTATTTAAATGTTTAGCCTATTACGGCCGAAAATCAAACAGTGTATTGGCAATGCCATCAATGTTTTTGGACTATGACCTGGTATAGAGTATCACTATTTCCTGCAAAAACATATCCTTAACCTTGGAGATGGCAAGTGCTTGTCTCGGGGTTTCGAGGTCACTTAAAAACCAGTTTTTTGGTCCTCTCGTAGGCTATGGGTGCTGAATTGTATGATGCTTTGGTTTCCGCTGGAGTGAAGCACGAGGCTCGCACCTCACCAAGCTTGTTGACGATGAAGTAAATTCGAAACGAAACTGTCTTCCAAGATTTGTATTTCTTCAAGAAATACTGATATTTACGGTAGAAAATAATATACCACACAGCTAGAGCTTTGACGAAGGAACCGATGGCCAAAGCATGAAAAGATTTAAGAGGATTGATAATGAGCATGTTTGTCGATGGCTCCAAACATGCTCATTAATAACGATAGAGACAAAAATTTGAATTTGAATTTGTTTTAAAATTATATTGGCGGCTGTAATGATCTTCGATCGCGGCACTAACTCAAAATGCTAATCGCACCAAACAGATGGGTTTGAGTTGGTAGCTATACAACCGTAAATAATTTTGGTTTTGCACACATCTGTGAAAACATAAAACGATTTTTATCTGAGCCCGTTTAATTGAAATACAAGTTTCAAAACGAACTCAAAATCAAATTCTGAATAATTAACTGAATCTTCTAGCCTTGATAGGAACGTATTAGCTAGTTTGACTGTAACAGAAAAATGAAGAACGATGAGTACAGATTATGTCACACAGTGGACGCAGGCGAAATAAAATGTTATTAAGGACGGTGCCTACTAATAAAGAATCACTTATTTTTTTAAATGACTATGTGAATTATTTTAACCTATCAAAGAGTTGTCAAATTCTGGTTCGAAAAGTAGGGGTCACCATGCATTTAAAAGAACTAATTAGGCTTAAAAATCGTTCAAAAGGATGACGTCATGTGTGACTGATGTCACGCAACACAGTCACGGTTTTCTTAAGTGAGTATCAGATTTCGTTAGTTTAGTTTGGGACGCGTGGCATTTGCCCGTGCTTAAGTGATTTCATATTAAGATGTCAAGTTAGGACTTAAAGTTAGAAGTTAAAATCTGGACAAGGTACCGATCATTTAATATGTTTGTAAACTGTTTATGTATTGAATCTTAGTTTTAATAATTCATTCTATCGCGTATAATTCCGATATGATTAGTTACATTCCTTCGTTGATCTACTTGTAGTTTTACGGATAAGTCAGAGATAGTCAAGATTGACAAGATATACGAATAAAGATCAATCCAGTAAAGCAGTCCAGTCTTAGTTTGCCTAGCAAAGGCCACACTGTACAAATAGAGTATTACATTTGCATTCCGCTCTCCATGCACAAACAACGCGTATGTAAACAAAAGAGCTAATTTGCATAATTAAGGTTATATGCTTGCCGTTCTTACCAAGCTCTGAAAAACTGCTCAAAATAATTCAAACAGCGGAAAAATATACCAATATATGTTCTAACATGTTCCAAAATAGTTTCAGTTGCATTTCAATAGTTATTTGGAGTTCTAGAAATTATTAATAATTTTTGATGTGGATAGCTTTAGTTTACGAGAATTTCATGTAAACACGAAAATAGGTAGGAAAGGATGCAGCTCCCTTGCGACTTAAGTGGAGTGCTCGCGAACTTTAAATCGGAAAAAAAACTACTACAACACTTTTAGTTTCCTATGAAGTGTGTGGTTTTAGATAACTAAGGCTGCTACCTTGGTTTTGACCTGTTTGAACATTGGCTATTTTACACCAAAGTACATACCAAAGTATGCTCTATCCAAAAACCATTTTCGCTCAGTAAATTTAGTCAAAATATAAATCATTATACTTTATCTTGCGGCCCAAGGGCATGAAAGTATTCCTTCGAAATTTCGTCAGAAACAATCTATTGGTTTTTCTTTGAGCGAATCATGAAGTTAGCTAAGTTTTCGCTTTCGTGCCACCTAAAATTCGAAATTCGTTATACGCGTATATATAGGGCCTAATTGGAAAAATGCTTGCTTTATTAGTAACCCATTAAAAACTTTATTATTTTTATTACTATAGTTGTTGGGATACCGTGCAATGCACAAAAAGCTAAGAGAACAACACAAACTAGCAGTGCCACGTAACTTAGTTTACGATGTAATGGCAAAAGCAGACCCAGAAGGGCTAGAACGACGTGTTGATGTGGGGAAGAAGAAAAGAAGAAATGGTGCTACTGGAACGTTTATGAAATAAAATAGAATTTAGAATATTTACAGTCTCTTTACAAACTATTTACACATTATTTAAATTACATGAAAATCGATTAATATTTTCAGTGATAGTCAGAGAGAGGTACCCCATACCAACTATCGATGAAGTCTTGGAGGGCCTAAATGGGAGTACACTGTTTACAAAGTTAGACCTATAGTGGTCCAGATGGAATTGGAGGCCGAGTCAAGAAAGATCACCACTTTTGCCACACACAAAGGGTTTTTCCAGTACAAAAGGATAATGTTTGGCTTAAGTTCAGCCTCAAAGATGTATCAGCACATAATCCAACAAGTTATCGCGGGGTTTGATGGTGCATCAAATATTGCAGATGACATTATTGTCCACGGTAAAGGCCTACAAGATCATGACACCATGCTGAGGAAGACCCTAAAAAGATTAAAGGAGAGGGGACTAACAATCAGCAAGGAAAAATGCCAATTCAACATGCCCAAATTAACGTTCATGGGATACCTGCTGTCCCAGAAAGGCATTAGACCCACTGAAGAGGGAGTCAGGGCAGTAGAGCAGTTAGGAGCTCTAAGCAACGCGTCGGAGGTAAGGATTTTCGTAGACCTTGTTCACTTTTATGCGCGCTTTATACCTCACTTAGCGACCATAGCTGTACCTCTGAGAAAGCTCACAAGAAAAGAGGTGCCTTTCAAATGGGGTCAGGAACGACAGAGGGCATTCGAAGCATTGAAGGAGAGCTTAGAAAAATCAGAGACTTTGTCATATTTTGACAAAAATGCCAGGACCAAGGTTATAACAGATGCCAGCCCAGTGAGTGCAGTCCTTGTCCAAGAAAAGAGCTGTATGCTATGCTATAGCAGGAGCTTAACGGACTTGCAAAGTCGCTACTCGCAGACAGAAAGAGAGGCCTTAACAATTGTACTGGCTTGCGAGAGGTTCAATGTGTACTTATCTGGGATAGACTTTGAACTGCTAACAGATCATAAGCCCCTGGAGTACATTTACTTTGCAAAGGCAAAGCCTTCTGCCAGAGTAGAGAGGTGGGTTCTAAGGTAACAACGCTACCATTTTACAATTAAGTACATTCCGGGGCCTAACAACAACATAGCAGATGCCCTGTCTCGCCTTAAAAAGGACGCTCCAATGAACAAGACGGACATGACGAAAGAGTTTGTTTGTTTCGTAGCAGATAATGTAACTCCAGCAGCCATAAGCATGGAAGAGATCAAGAAGGAATCTGGAGAAGACAAACAATTAATAGTGCTGGGAAAATGCATTCTCTCGAATGTGTAGGAGACCTGCCCTGCAGCTTACAAGTCTGTCAGACATGAGCTCTGTGTTTGTGGACACTTGATATTGAGAGGAACCAGACCGGTCATCCCAGCGAAATTGAGGAAGCAAGTTGTAGAGGGACACCAAGGGACAGTAAAGACTGAGCAGCGCTTGGGGTCCAAAGTATATGGTGGCCCGGACTTGACAAAGATGCAGAATCGAAGTGCAAAACATGCCATTAAAGTCAACCAGTCAGTTTACCAAGTCCACCAAAACCTGTCAAGACCAGAAAGCTGCCAACCGAACCTTGGCAAGATGTTGCAGCCGACCTGTTAGGCCCAATGCCAACAGGAGAATACTTGTAAGTTGTTGTAGACTATTTTACTCGTTTCTATGAAGTTGTGATTATGAAGTGTGTTACATCTAACAGTATTATCAAAGCACTGGTATCTTGGTTATCCGCTGTCAATCAAAACTGATAATGGGCCCCAGTTTGTGGCAGGAACGATTGAAACTTAAATCTTCATGATCGATCAACTTCAGTCGGCTTACAAAGCCATGCATAGTACCCATAAAGCTTTGGATCTAATTCATAACGACATCCTTCAATCTATTGGTGCTGGTAACTGTGTTATTCCTATTGTTCTTGATATGTCATATACTTCATATACTTTACTGGATAGACTTGCTAACCGGGTTGGTATTGGTGAAGTCGTTTTAAGCTGGTTTAGATCCTACCTTCCTAATAGGAAGCAATTTGTCGGTATTAATGAATGTGCATCTTCCCTTTGCAATCTTGATGTTGGGGTACCGCTAGCTCTGTACTAGGGCCGGTTCTTTATTAGCTTTACACATCTCTACTGGCAGATATTTTTAAGCGAGATAATCTCAGTTATCATTTTTATGCTAATGATTCTCAGCTTATTTACCTTTTAAAGGCAATGATCAGTTTGCTCAATCTAGGCAATCTTTAGAAGAGTATCTATTCTATCTGATATTTCTGAATGGATGCTTGTTAATGGACGGAAGTTAAACCACGATAAAACGGAGCTGATTTGTATCCACTCTAGGTTTCAAGGCTGTCCCCTGTTGACTGAGATTCAAGTCTGAGGGAACATAATAGACCTTGTTTATCAGTTGATAATATTGGAATGGTTTTTGATGAGCGTATGACTGATGAACTACAAGTTGGCAATATCTGTAAATCCTACTACTTCCACCCAAGGAATCTGTCTGCTATTCGTAAATATTTAACCGTTGATTCGGCTCAGACAGTTATTCGTGCTTTTATTTCATCTAAACTCGATTATTGCAATGCTCTCTTGTTTGGATTGCCTAAATATCTTGTTGAGAGGTTGCAACGAATCCAGAACTCTCCAGCTCGAATTGTCACCTTCACTAAGGAATCCGATCATATCACTCCTGTGCTAATTGATCTTCACTGGTTACCTGTTCACTACCGAGTTATTTTTAAGCTGCTGCTGTTAACTTACAAGGCCTTGAATGGCCTTGCGCCTTCATATTTGTCTGATCTTCTGACCTATCGCTTCTCCTGTTATTCTCTACGCTCTGTTTCTAATAAACTCCTTGTTGAGCCTAAAGCCAGGCTTTTAAAATACTTATGGTTTCAGATATTTCTCCTTTTCTGCTCCAAGACTGTGGAATAGGATTCCCTTAGATATTGGTTTAAGTTCAAGAGTTGCTAGTTTTAAAAATAGACTTAAGACACATTTATTATTATTTTCCTTAACAAGGAGAAACATATTTAAAGACCATGTGACTTAGATTTGTTTTATATATATGTTGCAATTATTAATTAGTTTGATCTTTTAAACATTTACATTTTATTTATAACCAATAGGTAAGCATTTCGTAACTATTGTAAATATTCTATTGTAAATATTCTATTGTAATTATTTTGGGAAGAGCCTTGGACAAATTTGGAGATGAGCGCTATACAAATAAATAATAATAATAATAATAATATTATTATTATTATTATTATTATTATTATTATTATTATTAAAGCAGAATGGTATAGAGCAGAGGAGGCTGACACCTTACTGGCCTCAAGCAAACGGGGAAGTGGAGAGACAAAGCAGAAGCCTGCTGAAAGCTATGAAGATTGCCAAGTTTCAAGGAAATGACTGGAGACATGAAATCAACACCTATTTGTTGGCGTATAGGACAACACCTTACTCGACAACCGGAATGAGTCCAGCGGGGCTGATGTTTACGATCAAGATTCATTCGAAGATTCTCGATATTGATCGCTATGCTACAATAGCAAAACATACCAAGAAGTAAGAGATAAGGATGCTGAAATAAGGAGAGGTAAGGAAGCAGAAGAATAAAGATAACGTTGATGTGAAGATGCATGGTAAGGAAAGTAGCATTAAAGTCGGAGACAAGATCCTCCTGGAGCAGACAAAACAGAATAAGTTAAGCACTAACTATGAATCTGTACCATGTGAAGTCACTGGCAAATTTGGAAACCAAGTTGTTGTCAAGCGCAACACATCACAACGTTCTCTGTGTGTTCAGAGTTTTAAACAGCTAAATCCGGTTCGTTCCGGGTAGAAATACAACCCTCCCACCACCCCCACCATCAAAAAAAGGGCTGGTTTTCAAAACAGTTTTTCAATGTACTAAATAACACAGAGTACCATTATCGCGGGCTATTTGTACTTGGTGCAGGCCTTTCCCTACTATGTTATTTGTAATATATATTGAGGCTAATCCTCAACAAGAGTATTATAACTCCAAAGTGCCCGCGTTTAATTCCACGTTCCTTTATTGATTCACGTAGTGCTGTGCGAGGTATGTAGAACTATTTGCTATTTGTGTTGTCAATTTGGTAAGCTTGTACTGTTATTACTTTATATTTTCTCTGTATACATTTTATTTTTTGTCTAGGAATTAAATTAGGTGTCTCCAGGCCTTTAACTGGTCTCTTTTCATAGTATTTCTACATATTCGTACTGCTTAAATGGGCCAGAATAAAGTGTAGCTTTGCAGAGTAAATAATGCCCGTGTAGAGCCGAGTCGACACATTCCTTCGAAGAAGTAGGCCACTACTTCAATCTACTAGTTTGAATAGTAGGATAATATATATTTCAAGCGCGCACTTCAGCCGACCAACATCAAAATACATTGTTCGAATTAAAACGAAGAAATGCGAAGAAACCCTTGCAGTGACCACCTTCAGTGCCTCCACTTCGTACTAACCATCTCTCATGCTTGTAAATTACACAAAAAGCAAACTGTCATTCACAACTCCATGTAAAGCGCATTTGATTATATCCACATAGAAAAGGGCGCTATATAAATCATAATCATCATCGTCATTTCCATTTCATACGAGCTTAGTGTTTCAAGGGCTAACGATCAATACAGTCAATAATCCTCGCTTTGATGTTTGTTATGCAACACTGCCTTGTGGTAAAAGGCATAACTTCCTTGTAGTCAGAGTTTTAGTAGCTGTTCATTCCTTAATATAAACTGGTTTTCGTTTAATTTTGTGTTTCAAATCCTCAAAAGACCTCAGCTTTTAAAATGGGCTTTAAGCACGAACAGTTTGTGAAGACAGTTAATGAATTCCTGAATTGTTTAATATGGTAGGTGAGTCTCTTGTTTGTTATGAAATTCTTGCTAAAAAATAGGCAAGAAATTATTCTACTACAATGTTTATAATGTTAGTTTGTAAACCTGAAAACAAAAATCTTACATAAGTTTGATCATTTTGAATCCATGGATTTACATTTGGCGCTATTTTAAAGTGTATTTTCAGTCTTTTTACTTATTCGACATACAAAAATCTCAAACTCAGGTTAAGGGAAATTCTTAGAGTTTATGAAATTCTGCTCAAATTTTGTAATAAGTTATTGGTAATTATGAGAAATTATTCCTTTTCAAATTTTATTGTTACGTTTGAAACATACCAGAAAAAGCTAATTGTTGGTAAATTTAATTGAATATGTATGAAATACTTCAAGATATTATTTGGAAATAAGCATTTTTGTCGACGAAGCCAGTGATGCGAAAATATATCAATACAGCGTCTAAATCAGACGTTCTTTTTCTTTATCTTTTTTTTTTTTTTTTTTTTTAACTAAAGGGAAGTCCGTAGACCTTTTGAATCCAAGGACTAACATTTGGGGCTATTTTGAAATGTATTTTCAGTCTTTTTACTTATTCGACATACAAGAATCTCAAACTCAATTTGAAGGAAATTCTTAGAATTTTGAAATTCTGCTAATATTTTGTAATGAATTAATGGTAATTATGAGAAATTATTCGTTTTTAAATTTTATTTTTACGTTTGAAATATACCAGAAAAAGCTAATTGTTGGTAAATTTCATTGAATAGCTTTAAAATACTTCAAGATATTATATGGAAATAAGCATTTTTGTCGAAGAAGCCAGTGATGCGAAATACAGCGTCTAAATCAGACGTTCTTTTTAATTATCGTGATTTCAACTAAAGCGAAGTTTATGAAATTATTTTCTAGAATTTGCAATCACAAGTTTTCTTGGTCTATAATTGGTAGAGCGATTCAAAGGCAGGAACGAAGAACAACAGAATAATTGTTAATTAGCAGATTACGACCCATTCTAAATAAACAATTTAAGGCTTTTCATCTAGTACTTTTCGCTTATGGTATCCCTTAACGTAGTTGACTTTTAGTTGACTTAAAATCATTTATAATTTAGTCCTGACCTGAAGCTGAACCGTTGAGTTCGAAAACGTTCCACAAACTTCTTATAAGCAATTATGTCTCCCTTCAATATGCAAGTAAGCATTTTTTTGTCGATGAAGCTAGTGATCCGAAATGATTACCAAAAGTTTGAAGAATTTATTTTATTATTTATTTTCCAGTCATGAAGTACTAGAACAACCCCAGCAATGTGAGGAAGGGCATGTTTTCTGTAAAGATTGTATTAAAGAATGGCTGAAGCACAACTTCACATGCCCCATGGATAACATTGCACTAAAAAGCGACGACCTTTCACACAGTTTGGTTGCTAAAAATATGATAGAAAACCTTGAAGTGTACTGTCAACCACCAAGAGTGGATGTTGTGGCAGATGATGCAGGTACGTCTTGAGTATTTTATGATTGGCAATATAGTAATACCAAGGGCGCTAGGGAAAAAATTGGTGTTTTTTTAGCAGTTAGACTCCGTTATAATGACGATGTATTTTTTTAGCCGTTGGAAACTGTTTAAACTGATACTTATCTGTTCTGTTATGTGCTGGTTTGATTTTTTCAGTTTTCCCGTCTATATATACACCAAAAATACTGCCGTGATCAACGGTTCAATCTGAAGTAACGAACTACTGTATCCTATACCTGCCTCGACGTTACTGCTTACGTAAGCGTACGCATCGGTTAATAAGTTAATAAGTTAACCCAAATACCCTAAATAACCAAGAATGAACAGAGGTAGGAAAGGAAAGGCCAATCTATTGTTCTTTCGTCTGCTCGTATAATAGGATTAAAGTGAAAGGTACGGTGGCAATTTGTTTACTCAGCGATGACAGACGTGTAACCAACGAAACCTAACGAACCAACTTCGGATCTAGCCGAACTGGCCTCGGCCAAACTCGAACCCCGACTTACTTGTCAGCTTAACGTTTGCAATTCTCTATAGGTTTCGCTATGGCTGTAAATTAGAAACAGTATTTTAAAAAACGATTCCATTCGAACTGACATCCAAAAAATCAAACCAGCACATAACAGAACAGATAAGTAACAGTTTAAACAGTTCCAACGGCTATAAATTACATCAATATAACGGAGTCTAACTGCTAAAAAAACACCAATTTTTGCCCTAGCGCCTTTGATAATACTGATATCAATGACGACAAATTATGACAACTTATGATGGTGTGGTGCTGGTGACACAAGAGAAAAACGTTTGCGCATGCTTGCACTTCATCACATTATCTTAGAATTTTGAATAGTTTGAGTGAAAAAATAAATGTTGTATCCAAAATTTCGCGAGCATACTTTTGTCAAACCAAGAAACGGTATTAAGACTACTGTACTGTACCAAGATTACTGTATGATACTCTCTGTAAGATTCAAACATGCATAGGGTAGAGAATAAGAGAAAAATATCATATGCCCTTGGCAGGATTTGAACCCACGTCTTCGGTATTCTAGTCCGATGTGTTAACCACTACACTACAAGGACCAACCACGCTGGTAACTCAGCCAGAATATGAAATGTAGGGTATTCGTGAGGATCCCAGAGCGATATTTTTTCTCTATAGGTAAGTTGAACACCGTAAATATGTACGCAGATAATAGACATAGTAAAGTAGTAAATAAATTATGCGTTCGGTGTGTATATAATGAAGTAGAGAATATTAAGAGAAAAATATCATATGCCCTTGGCAGGATTTGAACCCACGTCTTCGGTATTCTAGTCCGATGTGTTAACCACTACACTACAAGGACCAACCACGCTGGTAACGCAGCCAGAATATGAAATGTAGGGTATTCGTGAGGATCCAAGAGCGATATTTTTTCTCTATAGGTAAGTTGAACACCGTAAATATGTACGCAGATAATAGACATAGTAAAGTAGTAATAAATTATGCGTTCGGTGTGTATATAATGAAGTAGAGAAAAAATATCGCTCTGGGATCCTCACGAATACCCTACATTTCATATTCTGGCTGCGTTACCAGCGTGGTTGGTCCTTGTAGTGTAGTGGTTAACACATCGGACTAGAATACCGAAGACGTGGGTTCAAATCCTGCCAAGGGCATATGATATTTTTCTCTTATTCTCTACTTTATTATATACACACCGAACGCATACTTTATTACTACTTTACTATGTCTATTATCTGCGTACATATTTACGGTGTTCAACTTACCTATAGAGAAAAAATATCGCTCTTGGATCCTCACGAATACCCTACATTTCATATTCTGTCTGCGTTACCAGCGTGGTTGGTCCTTGTAGTGTAGTGGTTAACACATCGGACTAGAATACCGAAGACGTGGGTTCAAATCCTGCCAAGGGCATATGATATTTTTCTCTTATTCTCTACTTCATTATATACACACCGAACGCATAATTTATTACTACTCAAACATGCATAGGCTGGCCACAGACTCGTACCCTGTCGCTTCTCTTATATTGTTGATCTCACGCTGTTGTTGATGGGAAGGATTCGCTTTCGAGTCTACATCAACCAGACATCGGCCTTTCTTTAACTTCAAAATGAAAGACACAGACGTACTGTTCAACTCCCAGGCTTAACCTGCATCAACCGATTTAATGTTTAAGATTAAAAAAAAACTCACATTTTGCCAGTCCGAGAAAAAATTAAAATCATCTCCCCTCAGAGGAGGGTGATCAAAACGCGTGAAGCATTGTTTGTTAAAAGTTTCATTACACTTCATTCGCATTTGACCGTCGTTGTGTGAACATCTCCTGGCGAGAAAGTATTATGAATGTCAAATCTGCCTCACCAGTTTGGTGTGGAAGTTCTTGCAATTGGGGATTTCCTATATCTACACTGTGTAGGATTTCAATTCATACATACTTGTAGGATGAGGTCTCTACCGTTTATGTTAAGAAAACTAATTGGGGGAAGTTGGTTGGAAGTTTATAGATTCACTGGCAACCCTCGCGAACAACTGAAGTTTGTTCTGGTTCCAGACTGCCAAAAAATCCGAGAATTAAATGATATAAGGTGAGTGATACTGGGTTCCAAATAGTGCTAAGTGGAGTATATCTAATTTGATAACTTTATTCAAACACAATTGATTGAGCTACATCTTTTAGAATTGCCCATCAACTCTGGTTATTTCGAAATGAGGGTTATTATGTGAAGACTGGAGAAGCATTTTTCAAACACACACTTTAATATCTTCATACTCTTAAAAGGATTTGAAAAAAGGTTGGAAAAACGATTTAAAATATTTCAAAAGCACATTTCGCAGGTATTTTTCTACAAATTGAGTACCAGTCTCCATTCAGACAGCTTGTCGAACAAGTACCAAAGAATAAGCTGAATTCGTGAGCAAACATGTCCTTTTTAAAGCCAGATCTGGGGACGAAACTATGGATATTGAGCGATAAAAATACTATGTTTGTATGGCTATACAAATCGCGGTAGGAAGAAGATTTTTTTAATATCAAAAAAGGCACTGGAAAGTTGTCATTTTGAACTGTTTTACTTTCTTTGGTCAAAGTTAAAACTCCTGAAAAATTGCTACTTGCTTTCGGTTTCAAAGAGGGCTGGATTTTGGAAGCAATTAAGCAATGGTTGGGCAACCAATTTCAGTTGTTACTTTGAAAAAAAATTTTCACGATGAGCAATGTCACGTGATCTCACGAACCAATCAAGTTGTGGATTTTACATGTGCTTAGAGAGAGAACCTTAAAAAGACAAGGAGTAGTTCAAAATGTATAATCTCACTCTTTGGTTATAATATTTACTTCACGAGACAACCCCAAGAGGTTACATGGTGTCAGAACATATTTAAGAATATTGACGTATATATTTTCAACCTTTGGAAGGGTGAGAAAAGTTTAGAATTATTAAAAATTCAGTTGAAATGCCCAACGAAGCGCCCGTTTACGCTGCAGTTACACTGCCAATCTTTACGAGTCCAGTCTCGTACCAATACCGCCTAAATTCAACTTAAAGGCAATCTAGCTTCAAATTAGAAGCAATGGAAACAGTTATGGAACGCCTACGAGCTCAAAGCGGACGACCAAAGCGATGACTACCGAGTCGCTACATTCATCATACGATACACAATGGACTTCCATTCGCTAGCATGCGTGCCTCCAAACGTTTACTCGTAAAGTCCGTCTGCGAAACAGCGCAAGAAATCTTGTTCCGGAACCCCCAACTGGGTACCTGGATTTCAGTACGCGATGCGATTGGTTCTTTCTTACAAGTACACTGATTGCCTTAAATTATCGTTCCCAGTCCTACTCAAGTGTGTCATAGTGGTCAGAATGGTTTGTTGTGATCATTTCACGTGTGTGCGGGGCTCTCTCGATCAACTACTGTATATGTAATGTGCTTTTGAATGGAAATATTTTGTATTTTATGTGCTCGAGAAGTACCAAACCACAATATTCGGTATCTTATAGATGAAAAGATTAAAGTCAACATTAAAATTGAGTTGGAAAGTCTGTCAATTGTTGGCAATCAACAAAGCAAATATATTTGCAAGTCGTGCTACCAAATATTGGCGAAGCGGCGAAATGTTATTCAACAACTACAAAAATTTGAGTCAGAAATACGATATCTTTACGACAAAAAAAAGTCACTCGTTCACACAAGCCCCAAGAGGGCTTCATCATCAGATCAACCATGTAACTCCCAAAAATGTCGTAGCAAAGGCACACCGCTTGGCTTTCTAACTTCGACTCTTACCTGTGGCAAGAGGCTTCGAACTTTAAACTGATGTTCAACAGCCGAAAATGCTTCTCTCCATAACTCTTCTCTGTAAGCCGCCATTTTGATTCAGACGCGGCGACGAAGACAGCAAGTAAGTCAACAGCAAAGTCTCAAGACCAATCAGAAAAGCCGTTAGGATAACCAGTTAGCATTGAGTCGACAAATCAATGCTGGGGGCTTTGGAACACGGTTCTTGTCGCTGCTGCGCAGACGGACTTACGACAGAAAATGCCGGATGCAGCGCAGGCTACCATTCGCAAGTGAAGATGAACAAAAAAAACATGGACGAGTTCATTGAACTATGGGACAACTACTTTCTAGGTATGACCAAAATTACTTATGAACGCTACGTGTTTAATGCTAGAGATCAAAAGGAAAATGAATCCATTGAAGCGTATGCCTCAGTTTTGCGATCGCTAGGAAACTCGTGCAATTTCGGGCCGCTAAGTGAAGAGTTAATCAGAGATCGAATAGTGTGTGGTCTTCGCGATAACAAAGTACGAAAGAAACTCTAACAAATTCCAAAATTTACGCTAGATAAGTGCATAAACATTTGCCGTTCAGCTGAAACCACGACATCTTAACGCACCCCCACCTCAAGAAGTCAATTACGTGAAATCTACAACACCGAGACAAACAACAAAGGCGGAACAGGCAGCATCGGATCTAATTAAATATTCTCGTTTTGTAGACAAACAGGCGAGTAGAGGAGGAAAAAATGCCCAGCTCAAGGAATGATTCGCAATAAATGCAGAAAAGGAAAATCACTTCGCAATCAAGCACCAAGCAAAATATCCGAAAGCGCAAAGAAAGCCACCAAAACAATGATCCAAGAAGCGACAGGTAAACACTGTAACCTTTGAGCACTATAGCTACGAGGAAAGAGACGACAGCGTTTTGTCCATCTCTTTAAAAGAAGTAAACGCCGTGCGAGACGATAACATAGGAAGGCAAAGCTTTGCTTTATAATTCGATGCTACTTTAAGGAGGACAGAAAGTGAAGATGCTTGCAGACACTGGGGCCACGTGCAATGTCATTCCCATGAGAGTTCTACCTAAAGGAACTACGATCAAAAGGTCAGAACAAACACTCAGTATGTATTCTAAGTCCACCATAAACGCACTTGGCAAAGCAACCATTAAGACAACAAACCCAAAGAACGCCGAAAACTATAATGTCGACTTCATCGTAGTACAAGGAGATTACACACCGCTACTAGGACTCCGAACAGCAACAACAATGAAGCTATTAAAAGTACGCACCGAGAATTTCCTTCATGTAGCCAAACAGGCATCATTGGAAACAAATCCCCTCACCAAGGAGAGCGTCCGAAAGAAATATGCAGAAGTATTTGGAGACGATTTAGGCCGTATAGAAAGGAAAGTTCACTTAGAAACAGACCCAAATATTACGCCAACAGTGAGCCCATCACGAAGCGTACCTCTCTCCATCAAGGGCAAACTGAAAGAAGAAATAGACCGCCGGACAAAAAGACGAGTGATAAGCCTAGTGGAAGAACCGACAGACTGGGTATCGGGCATGATAACTGTGTTGAAACCTAACGGAACTGTGCGTCTATATATTGATCCTCAAAATCTGAACTGCGCACTCAAGAGAAGAAATTACCATCTGCCAACCATCGAAGAGTTGCTACCGGAACTAAGCAATACCAAACTCTTCAGTAAAGTTGATCTTAAAAAAGGATTTCTACAGGTTGAGTTAGACTAGAGTCCAGCATCCTCACAATCATCCAGACGCCATGGGGCACGCAGTTACAGCTATCACCGAATGCCCTTTGGCATTGCCCCAGCTCCTGAAATCTCAGAAGGCCTTCAAGATTTCAGACGACATATAGATAACGGGACAAGGAGATGACGACCGTAACCTAGCGAATTTTCTACGCAGATGCCGCAAGAAGAATATTAAGTAAGCTTCATCGGTCACCGCCTTACAAAAGTAGGATTCAAGCCAGATCCGAACAAGGTCAGTGCTATACTTAACATGAAGAAGCCAGATGATGTACCTGCTCTACAGCGTCTACTCGGAATGGTTAATTACCTATCAAAGTTAATCACCGACCTCTCACAAATGAGCGAACCACTCAGACGTCTAACCCACAAGGATGTGGCATGGGAATGGAAAGACGAACAAGAGCGAGCGTTCAGTAATATAAAGAAAGCCGTATCATCAGCACATGTTCTCAAGCACTTTGTCTCTTCAAAGCCAACAGAAGGAAGCGGACACGCATCATCAAAGGGACTAGCATCTGTGCTAACGCAGGAAGATCATCCAAATCACGTACGCGAGTCGTGCTCGCACTCCAGCAGAACAGAAATATTCTCAGATTGAGAAAGAACTTTTAACACAAGTATTCGGCCAACCACCAATATTTGTCGAAAAGTCACACTGTACACCGACCACAAACCTCTAGTGCCCATAACAAAAAAGCCCTTCGGAAATGGACTAGCGTTAATTTAGATTTTTTAGCTTATTTTATTTCAGAAAAGAAATAATCTATAAGTTCGCTATGTTCAACATCAACGCTGGGCAGTTTCCAAATCGACATCATTTCCAGTGGAAATATATGCTTCTAGATTTAACTCACATTTTTGACGTTTTAAATAATTCCCATGTTTTACTATGTATAACGAAAGGGTATAAACCAGGGTTCATTTTGATATCAAACATCTTTCAGAAATTATAGATAATTAGTTTTATCTAGCACCACCTAAGTAGATCTTGAACGGTGTCCTAACCAGCTAATCTCGGATCCAAAATTGACCCCCCTCCCCGTCCCCTTGAATTTTTTTCTTTGCGCAACAAACTCTCCCTTTCGTATTTAGGACCCTGAAGCAAGTTTATGTACCAAATTTGAGCAAATTCCGTGAGGTTGAATGGCCAATATAATCTAAATTTCCGCCTCGATCAATATGGACTATTACTCTTAACAAACACAATACAAGAGAATTAGCTCTTAGTTTTAAGCATGGACAGTACGTTTTGGCATTTTGTGAAGTCCAATTTACTTGGCATCTTTGAAAGTCAATACTTACACTTTTAGAGCGTTTTTCACTCGTGTCGGTGGTGGTGGTATGATGATGATTATTAGAGGGGGTAGATTGTGAAGATGATTACTGATGGTGAAAGGGATGGAGATCATAGTGAAGAGGATGATTACTGATGTTATAACATACATGAAAAATACGCAGCCTAAGACTACATGTGCCTAGTGCTATAAATGAAAAGTGGCAAAATGTTATATTAGATAAATACCGTGACGAAGGTATATCTGCAACATTTTCTATGAAATGTCAAATATCTGTCAAATTCTATATAATTTGTAGCGATTCAACAGATGAATAGGTCCTGCTTTTGAAGCATTTTCTTATAATCGCATTGTAGTTTTCGAATGTAACTGATTATCATTTTTTTCATTCTTATTCTATAGATGGCTCTCGGTCTCTTACTCTTTGATTAGCTAGTTTTGAACAAACTCGAGAATGTCTATGCCGTTAGTAAACATAGCAGTAATTTGGTCTTAGACGTACATTATAATTGCTTTTATGAATTGATATTGTTTATGTCCAGATAATTTGAACAAGATACAACTTTCGTGCATGTTTTTTTAAATATACAATTCTTTGTTTTCTTTTGGGAAAGCTTGTCTTGTGATCGAGTCGTTTTTGGTCACATGCACATGGTTTGGCTCACTAAAGAGGTGGTTTATTGCCCCATTAATGGCTTCATGGTTTCTGTATTCTCGGAAAAGCTCCATAGCTTTCCCGTAAAGACAAATATTCGGTTAGCACTTCCGAAGGAGTTCAGTTGTTGCTGCCGTCAGACATTTGTTATTCCACACTCCATGAGGAGTTCAGTTACAGCTCCCCGAGTCGGGGAATTCATCATGCACTTGCGCATAGCTCATGTATAGCTCCGGTGACAAACTTTTCGCATTCTTCAAAGGGATTTATTGCTCCCATTTGGGAATATGTTCTTTGGTAGCAGTTACAGATCGCCAAATCATAAACACAGCAACAGTATTTGCCACCAGATAAACCACTCGCTAGCTTTTACCAGTGAAGAAATGCTTTCTCAACTTTTGTTTGTTTACTTTGCTTTTAAAAGCCTAAATCATAGGTAAAAGTAGGAAAATATTTTACGGGTTTTAGTATCATGAACAGCTAAAAAGCAGTTCAGAAAAGAAAACACAAGACAAAGGACATCGTATATGCTAATTATATGGAAGAAATAGTGAGACGAAAACCGACCATGACATGATTTTAGGGAAATGAGCTACACGATCTAATAAAATACTACTTGAGCAATTATTTGCCTAAGTAAAGCAAACCTAGATGTGTAAACAGCGTTAACTAGGATACCTGGAAGGGGGGAGTGGAAGGCCTGTTTTCAATATGCATGGAGTATTTAACTGAGCAACCAAAATAATCATAAAGTAGCACGGATAAGTAACTCAATTTGGAATTGCAATTTCCGTTCTAGTCCGGATTTTAGCATACGTAATTAAGTTGTTGTTCGAGCATAAACGTGCACATTTGCACGGGCATTGTATAGCTCGCTTTAAAATCAAAATGCTTCATTTGAAAAGAAAATAGGGCTGATATTTGCTTCAGAACTCTCTTATAATTGCTTTAAATTTTTTTACTTTTATAATTTATATTTAGAATTACCATTTTTGAAGAAAAATTAAAGAAGATCATAATGCTTCAAAAGGCAAAGATCAATCCCTGGAATGTATTAGCAAATTGTTTATTTCTTCTTACTTCTTAAGTCAAATAGAATATTAAAATAATTATTGCTATGAACCTAATATTCCTTTTTTAGTAAACTTTGAAGCAAAAACAGTAAATATATATACATAAATGAAGGCTATAAGAATATCTATATTGTCATGCTGAGTGGAATCAGAGTCCCCTCTATTAACTCTGGCTGAATGATTTTGTCGTTTAAATTCTGAATTTTGAATCCTGTTCTCCTTATCGATCTTCGCTCGTTCGTGCACATACTGCTCGAGTAGATGAATCATGAAGAGTAAACCAAAACAAGCTATTGCTCATGACGTTTACTGAAAATTCTTAGAAATAATCGCTTCAAAACCATCGGCATTTTCTTGCCTTGAAATCCTTGTTTACGAAATTGATAAATTCCTACTACAGTTGTCTTAAATTTCAGCAGTCAAAAAAATAGAGCATGCGTAGACATAAACCTGTGCTACGTGATCTGCTAGCTCTGCCTTCTCACTTGACAACATAGTGACATTGATTGGCATCTGGTACATGATAATTGATTGGACTATTGAACTCCATAGCAGATGCCCGCAGAGGCCTCTTGGGTAAGTTCCTGAAGATCCCTGAGTACTGCTGCGCAACTTTCCCATTTTGTTGCGGAGAAGACAAAAAAAAAAAAGGAAAAGACAATTTATGGCTAGCGCTGTCATATCACAGGTATCCCAGTAAAAAAGAAAAAGGGGGGGGGGGGGGGGGGACGAAAATTTGAATTACGTGTAAATCTAATTGAAACCAAAATATATTTTAATATAGTTGGCTGTGAACGAACGGATTTCGTAAAATATTATGCGTTCAATATTTCACATATTTTCGTATCTTTCTTTTGTGAAAAAAAGTTGGGCCATTTTAATTTACAGCTGTTAAAGTCCCTGGACAGCAAAGTTGAAGCGAGACACGTTGGAACTTGTTGTCAAAACTTAAACAAGAGATTTCGCCTACTTATCCGTGAAGAGGTAAATAATACTCCTGTACAAAAAAAGCAGCTTATTCAACTTTCCTTTGAGTGTTTAGGAATTGAAAAAGAGGATATTTGATGATTTATGTAGGTTTTGCAAATTTCTTCGCAATACGCTTACTTGTTTTCTCAAAATATGTCAAATATTTGAAGCTTTGGAGATGAAAAAATGATTTCTAAACATGGTTTAACTTATGAAAGCGGATCAAAAGTAATCTTTGTTATTCTTATTACTTTCCTGTTTTGTAAATAAAATATTGTTTTAAAAACCGATTTTTGACAAAAATAATCGAAAAACAAACGAGTTCTTCGGTCTTACATTTTTATAACACGTCGTTTTGCTATCTAATTTGGTTGAAAAATTTTCATGTATACTGTTAAATAGGAAATAATATCGGCCTACGGCCTCAAGGAAATTCCGGCTATTTAGAAAACAACTCGTGCAAATTATCTCCAAATTGCACCCGAAACTCTATTATTACCTATACTTTTTTTTTTTCACGTATGTAATTTATAAGTAACAAGACCCTGGTCCCAGGGTAAGCTGGGATACCTGAATACCTGGGGGACCTGGATATCAACATGCATGGAGGATTTAGTTGGTTGAGCTTTCAAAAATACTGATAAAGTATTTCGTGAAGTCTCAAAGTGATGATAAACCAGACCCTGGTTGGGATGGTCTACTGGTATCAGAGTCTTTTAGGAATATATGCAGAAGTAAAAATAAGTTGCAAAATTTCAAACGACAGTATTAAAAGCCGTTTGCAGGCAGAGCGTTTATGCCATACCGATCAAAAAACTCAATCTGGAACTACAATTCGAGTTCCGGGATCCGGATTTAGCATACTTAATTAGCTTGTTGATATGCAACGTCTCAAAAGAATGCACATTCCCACGGCTCGCTTTAAAACCAAGGTGCTTCATGTAAAACGTAAATACAGGCTCATATTAAATCAAAAACTCTCTCATAATACTTCACATTTCGACTTAATGAAACTATATTGTTTGAAAACAAAATAAAGGAGACATATACGCTTCGAGCGACAAAGATCAAACCATGGAACGTGCGTAGAAAATTATCTATTTTTCTTCTTAATTCAAATAGAATCTTCAAATAAACATCGCTATGTACCTCATGTTCCTTGGTGAGTAGAATTTGAAGCCAAAACAAGTAATAAAAATTTATAAATATAGGCCATATATTGTCAAGTTCAAGAGAATATTAAGTCATACTTAATGAAAAATTTGTTTAATATCGCTTATCGTAATTCGGATCTTTGAAACCCTGTTCTCCTCATCGATCTACGCTTGCTCGTGCAGAAAATGTTCGAGTAGATGAATCATGAATTAGATAAACCGCCACCCGGTTAGCTCAGTTGGTAAGAGCGTCGGTCTGTTGTGCGGGAGGTCATGGTTCAAGCCTCGGCCGGACCAACACTCAGGTTCTTAAAATAACTGAGGAGAAGGTGCTGCCTTTGTAATTACACCTGCAAATGGTTAGACCTTCAAGTCTTCTCGGACAAGGACTTAAAACCGTAGGCCCTGTCTCCCAACCCTTCCTAACCTACAGTAAATAGGGGACATAAAAGAACCTGTTGAACTATTCGTGAAAGAGTAGGGGATTGTCTCCCGGTTCAACAGCCTATCCCAATTTAGAGGCATAACACTAACGTACTAATAAATCACTCATGATTGTAAGCTGCTCGGCTGCTAATAGCGCCTTAACATGCAGCCCGTAAAGTCCTCCACTGCAATGTAAAGCGCATTGAGACAATGTGATAATGCGCTATATAAGAACCCATTATTATTATTATTATTATTATTATTAAACCAAAACAAGTTTTTGCCTATGAAGTTCATTTGAAAAATGATCGCGCTATCTTCTCCTCTTGAAAACCTTGTTTAAGAAATTAATAATTAATATTTCTAGTTCGGCTGTCTTGAATTACGGTGGTAAACGGTATAGAGCATGCGTAGACATAAACCTGTGTTACTTGATTCTGCAATCTCCGCCCTCTCATAATCACTTGATAACATAGTGACATTGATTGACATCTGGTATGATAATTGATTGGACCATAGACGGGAATCCTATAGCAGATACCCGCAAAGTTCTCTTGGGTAAGTTTCTGAAGACCCCTGGGTAATTTTTGCGCAACTTTGCCATTTTGTCGAGGAGAGAAAAAAAACCAAATAAACAAACAAAGGCATTTTACAGTTGGTATACCACAGGTATCACAGCAATAAAACGATATACGATCTCGTACAATTTCAACACTTTGAAAAACACACTTGTGCACATTAATCCCAAAAAGAACTCGAAACCGTGTTATTACCTGTACAAATTAGTGATAATAGTAATAAGAATGAATACTGATAGAAGTGTGGTAAATATAGTGATTAGGATGTTTACTGATGGAGGTGGTAATAATAATGAGGAGGATGATTACTGAGTAAAATGGTGATAAGAATGATGGGGATGATTTCTGAAGGAGGTGATGATAATAGTGATGATGATGTTTCCCTATGGAGGTGGTTATAATAGTGAGGATTGTTGTTGAAACGGGTGATAATAGTGATGAGGATAATAGCTCTTATCGTAGATGAGCACGCCGTGATGATGCAACGTTGATCACAATACCGCTGGTTTGTTGGGATGACGTGCCCATCTACCATGAGTGCTATTACTTTAGGAGGTTGTAAAAAGAGTAATGAGGATGATTACTGATACAGCTGGTAATAATATTGATGAGGATGAGTGATTACTGGTGGAGATATTAAGAATAGTGATGAGGGATGATTACTGATGGAGTTTGTGAGAAGAGTGATGAGGATTTTTACTGATGGAGGTGCACTTGGTGATAATAGATTCAAATGGGCTAGAGCATGGACTGGACTGGACCCAAGAATACATGGACCGGACGAACAAAACATGGACCGTGGTAGTAAATATGGACTTGGGGTCAGACGCATTTGGAAACATTATCGGTATGTCGCTGTTGGCGATCATCATATTGTAGCAAAATTGTTTATCTTTTAAATACAATTTCAAAAGTTAATACGCATACTATCCGTGCCGGTTATTATTCTAGTAAGGTGATCTTCGATTTTGTTGTTGTTGTTTTTTTTGTACTAAATCTGTTGTTTTATTGTCCTGAAGCCGATAAAACGACAGAGAGTAGACTTTGATATGTGCACAGTGTATAATGCATTAATCACTCGTCAAAGTCTTCGAAAACACTCAGCAGAAAATACTAGTAAGCATCATTTTTTTTTGATAAGTAAGAAATTGACTCTCCCATCTACTGAATGAGGAATGATAACTTTACAGGGTGAGATCTAAATCTAAGCCTGTCTTTAAAAGCATTAAATGCTCCCTAGATAAGTAGGGCCATAATATTTCGAACTAGGCCTAACATTACTTTGATTATGAATATGTTATTGAAACGGTTTATACATCTAATTCATGTTTCGAAATGATTGGCAAATGTCAAGATTTATTGTTTGAGCTTCGATGTCTAAACTGGGCATAAGAAGCTGATCTAGTTGAGCAACAATGTCGCTAAAAAACCATACAAAGTATGCGGCACGTCACAGCCACTTTAAAGACAGAAAATGTCGACGACCACCTTACTAGAATGATAACCGCCACTGGTAGTTTGCGTATTAAATTTAGAAATTGTATCTAAAATATATAAAAAAATTGCTACAATATGATAATCGCCAACATCGCCAACTGTTCCGCTCATGGGCCCGCGTGCAAATGCAGCGTTGTCCGCTGATTTGGCGAGCGGCGCATGGTCGAAATAGTTAGCGACGCAGCGACATAGAGATTAGGTTTTCAAATGCGTCTGACCCCAAGTCCATATTTTCTACGTCCGGTCCATGTTTTCTTGGGTCCAGTCCAGTCCATGTTCTATACCATGCAGGCACAGTGCCACCTAAAGCAAAACCTGTAATTACAGAGAAGTGTGACTGGACTGGGAAGCTAGAGACACTTGCCAACCATAAAGAAGCTTGTCCTTTCCAAAAAGTACAGTGTCCTAATGTGAACTGCAACACCAACATACAGAGAAGAGAGCTGGAGGATCATGATGAGATATGCGACCATAAATTGATAGAGTGTGATGAGCAATGTGGTGTGACTCTGATCAGACGTGACCTGCCGAATCACAAGAGAGATGATTGCCCTGAAGTAAGACTTTCATGCCCTGACGGTTGTGCGGAAAGCACTAAAAGGAAGAACCTCGATACACATAGAGAAACTTGTCCTTTCCAACAACTACAGTGTCCTAATGCTAACTGCAACATCAAAATGCAGAGAAGAGGGCTGGATGATCATGATGAGAAATGCGACCATAAATTGGTAGATTGTGATGAGCAATGTGGTGTGACTTTGATCAGACGTGACCTGCCGAAGCACAAGAGAAAGGAATGTCCTGAAGTAAGAGTGACATGTCCTAACGGCTGTACTGAGAAAAGATTGTTAAGACCCGATGTTACATCAAGGATTAAAAGGTAAGGTAAATAGTTTTAGGAACGTTTTAATAAAATAACAATGTCCAACTTGAAGAAAAAGTAGACGATTACAAGACGTCGGCCAACCTCCACTTCGCTTATATTAGCAGCCAGGCCGAGATATACAGGAATCCCACTATCTAACAACATTGGTACCCATATCAGGAAATATGGTGGCTCAGATACCCATTATTGAAGATGGGTGCTCTTAGGAATGGGCCAGCTCCTGATCTGGGAATATGTTATTTAAAACATCACGTATAAGGGATAGATGCTCTTAGTAGCTAACTTAGATATTCAGCATGAGAGATGGATTCTCCTGAAATTTGACACCTGACCATGACTTTGGAATTTAGTGTAGGCTCACAGATTCTGCAATTATGAAAATGGGAGGTAATATATTTTCATATCTCTTTCATTTTTCTTTTCTTAGAAAAGATTTGCATGATCACGTAACCAACACCTGTAAAATGAGAGTAGTTGGTTGTCCATTTAAAGATCTGGGATGTTCATTGCAATTTGCCTTTCAAGACCTCGAAAACCACTTACAACACAGCATGTCTTCACACATTATGATGCTGGCAGCACAAAACACTTTGCTTCAAAAGAAGAATGGAACTTTGTCAGAAATAGTTGAGTCTTTCAACTCGTCACTGGAAGCGAAGACCGTGTTACTGGATGAAAGACGTGCACACTTCCAAGTAAAACAAGAAGGAGAAGTATTGATGCTTAAAAGACAACTTGATGAACTGTCCGAAAAGTGCTCTTCACTTGAGAGACAATGTTCATTTCTCACATTGAAAAACACAGAGCTGGAGGAAGAATTAAGTAAAGCTAAGGTAATTATCCATTATATGTTTATAAAAAATTGAAATAAACAAAATTACTTTACGGCTACGGTTTCAGAACTTTAATCGTTTAATCATTTAAAATAATATTCTATATAATAATACGGTTAGAAGTTCTATACCCTTTTTTTTATATGGATGCATAAACAATGTATGTTATCTGACAAACTGAACAGGGTTAACAAGGCTTTTCAATCTGCGGCCCATAAACTGAGGAACTCTCTTTCTGTTGAGATCAGGAATGAACTGTGTATCGGGAAATTTAATTAAGGGGGATGTTGAGAAGTATTCTGGACATTTCAAATTTTAACGTATGTTTTTAGTTAGCGTTATCTTCCAAATGTCAAGGGTAGTACGTAGGAGAACTACCACAATGTGCGTATTTTCATCAGAATGCAATCATAGTAATAACCAACACATTTCAATTGCCATATATTGACATATTTTATCACATACGTTTTAAACTTATTCTATTGCTTGACACAAAGGATGCTTTGTCGGTAAAATGAACGAAGATGAAAATCGAACAACAATAATTTAAAACTAAATATATCAGTGAACTAACTTTATTCTAATTAGCAGCTCTTTCATTGGATTTTCACAATATGGTTTTACTAATCCAGTAGCATTTAATATGAGCAATTTCCTTCAATAAGCATTGTTTTGATTGTGCATGAAACTAACATTGAGTTGACTGCAATGATTGAAATCACGTGCAATCTTTCCATGGGAAAGTTCAGCAAGCTCTGTAAAAACATGGAAGTGGTTTGTTCGTTTAGTTCTATAGTTGGAGGTCCACGTAGCTATTATCGAAGAGAGAACTACCAGTAAGCATTTTCAAATATCTTCTTCACTAGAAGCCGGAAAGCAATTGCATCTATACCAGCTTTATCAAGAGCAGGAACAGGACTTGACTAGTTTTTGACTTGTTCAAGCTTGTCTGCATATGGTTTCTTGCGTTTGAAGGTTACATCAGCAATTTCAATATCAAAATGTACACACATGTTTCTCAGAGCAGTGACACTGAATTTTTTGCAAAGACTCTTTTTTTGCCACAAGTTCACAGATATCGTGTGTGTCGTACATGATAGGGTGATGAAGCTCGACCTAACTAGTGACAAGCGCCATAATCTCTTCAAAGACTTCCTCTTCTAATGCATTACTGTCATTCTCGTCTTCTTCTTTTACCTCTTGAGCATTGCTTTTCCAACTTTTTGCTAGTCTAGAAAAAAAACTTGTTATTTGTTGTGCTGTGAGGAATTCATCTACACTAAAGAGGTGACCTCTGTTACAGTCTTTAGAGGTTCACATATCTTTTGCCACTGTAGAAGAATCAAGTTTACGTCCCGCGATCTGTCCAATATCAAATTTCTTGCAAAGGTATTCCTTCGGAAGTGGATTGAACCTTTTTCGTTTACCTGATACCTTTAGGGCCCAACCCATAGACAAAGAAGCCCCTGAATTTTGGTGTAAGCTGTCATTAATTTTGTACAAGATCCGTTTGCGACTTTTTTAAGCTTAACGCCATTTCCTTCGAGTCTTTCTGCGTACTCGACTACAGCTTGGTCTAGCATAGTTTCTCGTTCTAAAACCCGTTTATGATTTCCGCAATCGAGATGATATTCTAAGTTAGAATACCATTGGAAGTACTTTATGCAGCTGTCTTCGGGGCAGGGAAAAAGCTTTGAGCCTTGAACCAGTTCCTGCGCCTCTTCCTCCTCCACCATATCCCCGTCGCTCTCGTCAGATCCTTCTTCACTTTGTAGCTGTGGTACATCATCTCGTAATGCTTTGCTCGCAACACGAGACTTTCTACATTTTGGTGCAAAGCAAATTCAACCATTTTTGAGCTTCTTTCAAGAATCGTAATCGATGGAATCTCGACTTTAGAAGAACTACAAATCTTGCATTGACAGTGCTTTTTACCTTTTCCGACATTATACGCTCTCCACACTTGTATACTATCGTTATCATATTAAACATTGTTTAAAAAACTGACTCCATCCCACTTATCGGTAGCTGTCGACAAATTAACTGGTGCAGCTGAAAGGGTTACTGTGACATTATGTTTCTCCGCCTGATGATTCAATTCATTTGCGCAGCTGTCTCTATATCATGACCTGATTCAGATATAGCCTCATGTGGGATTTTATTGCCGCGGCTTTTCTATCACACGACCCTTTGCCCCCTTGAGGGTCAGTGAAGTCCATTCTGGTAATGTTGACACCTGATGAATCTCTGACAATTCCAGCAGCAGTGATGGTCCTTGCTGAATGATAGCAGCCTGCATTATCTTGCATGTAAGTAGCAGATTCAAATATCGGCATGGTGGCTTTTAGCTGTCCCAATACATCTTTCATGATCGCCAAAACGATCTCGCTATCTTGTGTACAAGATTGAAAATATGGACAAATGTTGTCATCTCAACCTGGTCTTCGTGTCCTAGTCTAAACACTACGGTAGTATGCCATGGAATACCACGTTTGGCAAACCAGTCTCTTTGTTTCTCGCGAAATTTTCTTGGAACATATTTCATGGCCCAATCTTGAACCATGAAAACCGATTTTTCATCTAATTTTTCGATTGCATCATGTCTAGCTTCGTCTTGGTTTATTGATCGAAGAATGTGACCTTTCCGCGCGCTGATATTTGGCTTTGCTTGATCAAAGGTAAACTGTAGCTCGTCAACTTCCTCTCCTTTTCCTTTTAGCTTGTGGGTTGATTTCCCTAAACACCAAAGCCATTGCAATACAACGTTCACATCTTGCATCATGGTCGTGGTCACATTTTGCTTTTAATTTATCGTTCTTTGGATCACTGAGTGCATAGTTACGACAATGATCTGGTACGCTTGCAGCTTTTGAGACGTGGACCTTAAAAAGATGGTTGTACACATAAGAATGAAAGTTATTTTTGTGAATTGTTTGAATACAACCTTTACCTTATAGTCACCTTTCAAAAAATGTTTTGACTTCTTTTAACTGCTGTTTCACTCGCTTTGCCCATGACATTCCCATTCCAAGTTGCCCTTGCTTGTCAACTAAGATTCTAACAAAATTAGGCACTGTGATGACCTCCCTTGATGTCAACGTGAGATTTTTCTCACCAAAGGAAGGTCTTGTACGATATGCTGGCTTGTTATATAGCATATAAAGTGCTCTACTTTTTCTTTAGGGACACGCATTCTTGAATGACGTTGCTTGGGAACTGGAGCATCTTTGCCGTGAAGTAACGAGTGCTGCATTGCGAGTTTGTAACGATAACGAGTCAAATCTGGGATCCATCTGTTAAGAGTCTCAAAACTGATGTTTTCTAACATAATGCACAATATTTGGCGCCGAGTGTCCCACTGACTAGTTTCATTATACCATTGGGCGATCGGATCAAGTAATGTTTCATCTAGTGTACTTTCAGTTGAATAAGGTCCTAACCCTTTCTGAATGCTACGCGAACTAAAAAGAGACTGCCACAAGAGATCAGGATCATTAGGAGCTAATACATTCAAACCCGCAGTCACAACCTCACTAGCTTTTTTTCAAATAGTACCGCTTTGTCCTTTCTTCAGCCTTTGTCCTTTCTTCAGGAATAGAAAGGCTGGATCTGACAGGACTAATGTCTCTTTTCTCAAGAAATGAATTAAGGTGCGATCGTGCGTTGTAATTATCAAACGTTTTTGGTGTTTCTGGTGGCACGTATAGGCTCCAAACATAAGATAGATCAGCTTGTGAAATTTCTTGCAGTATTGATTTGAGGATGGAGTGCTTGTCACGCCATCATCCTTTAAAAAGGATAATTATTTTAGAATTCCGATTATAAGTAGTATAATTAAAATATTTTTAATATTTCACGTCGGAGGGGGTTGGGCGGCGGGAGTTACAGTCCCCCACGTTTTCCATTTTCCCATACAAGCCTCTTATATTTTTCAATCTTCCCCCCTTGTCCTTTACTAGTCTCTTCCATGGCGGAATCTAGCTGTCTACCAGTTCCAAATAGTTCGAAAAATATGACCTCCCCCCCCCCCCCCCCCCCCAAGCGTTTATACATGTATAACGGGACACACGCACGATCTGAGTTATAAATTATACATTACCAAAGTTAAATCTCCGACTGCACCAACAACTGACTGTTCTAGATCTTGTACTGAAATATCAGTTTTCTGCATTTCCTTAAGCTTTTCTCTACATGAGCGACAATATCCTATTCCAGAAAAATAATTATGTTAATATATGGTGTAGATAGCTTCGATCTATTTAGAAAATTTAATTTCCCTCACCTGCGCCTGGGTGGACAAGGATTCCCGAATGTTTCATTATGTATTCTGACAGCTTCTTGGTAATTCCTCTATCTGGGATAGGCCGTTTTTCTTTTGCATGGCAGGCCAACTGGTCCGGAACACTGCATTTTACATTGAATCTCTGCCATTCAGTTCCCAGTTTAAAACGATGAGCAGGACAAATATTCAATAAATCTGGCCTTAGTGGAATTTCAAATATTCCAGCCTGAGCAAGGATGAGTTCTACCTCGCTTTCAACATCACTTATCCCAAAAATAGACTTATGACTGGAGATGTCTTTTGTGCACGAACAAACCACTTCCATGTTTATACAGAGCTTGCTGAACTTTCCCATGGAAAGATTGCACGTGATTTCAATCATTGCAGTCAACTCAATTTTAGTTTCATGCACAATCAAAACAATGCTTATTGAAGGAAATTGCTCATATTAAATGCTACTGGATTAGTAAAACCATATTGTGAAAATCCAATGAAAGAGCTGCTAATTAGAATAAAGTTAGTTCACTGATATATTTAGTTTTAAATTATTGTTGTTCGATTTTCATCTTCGTTCATTTTACCGACAAAGCATCCTTTGTGTCAAGCAACAGAATAAGTTTAAAACGTATGTGATAAAATATGTCAATATATGGCAATTGAAATGTGTTGGTTATTACTATGATTGCATTCTGATGAAAATACGCACATTGTGGTAGTTCTCCTACGTACTACCCTTGACATTTGGAAGATAACGCTAACTAAAAACATAGGTAAAAATTTGAAATGTCCAGAATAATTCTCAACACCCCCCTTAACTAAAGTCATGCAAAAAAATACGATCCACCCTAAGCATTGACTCAGTTACTCATGGGAGAAAGCGTTGCGTGACGACACTGAAAGCGGCTACGGGGGAAACTATGACCCTAAGCAAGACTTGTAGCTTCTTACAAAGATTGTGCATCCCCTTTTCTCCTACCAAAGTTTTAAACGATTCCCCCTCAATTTTACCCCCCTACCCCCATACAATATGAACAAAGCCTAATTTAAGTTATTTACACGAGTGAATTTCGCTAAGAGAAAAATTATTTCAAATCTTAAATCGCCAAATATTCTAGAATAAATACAGCGAAAGGCAAGAGGAATACCTATTCATTCGGTAGAAAGTGCCAACCGAAAAAAATTGTTAAGTAGTTTAGCTGTAGGATGCGCTTATTTTGTACTAAATTCCTTGACCTCGTCGGTCAATTTTCCCGTGCATTTGGGCGAAATCTATTTTCTTAAATTTCGTGGGGGATATTTTTTTTTTCAAAACTAACAAAGCCTCGATTTATTTCACACTATGGGCTATCTAAAAACAAAATATGAGAGAAATCGATTTTTTGACATCTGCCGATGTTTGGTCGACTTTTAATGAAAGTCGCTCTTAAATTACTTGTTACTATACCTTTTTAAATTACCTTTTACTTTTATTTTTATAGTTCTTTATTGTTATATACTATATATATATATTTATTTATTTATTTATTTATTATATTATTATATATTTTACTATATTATGTTACATCTATATTTCCTTTATCTAATTTATTTAATTGAATGACATAGTTAATTTCTGCGCATGAACAAATCCGCATGAAATATGCGCGTTATATATGTATATATATATATATATATATACTGCGGTTTGCATAAACTTTGACCATTTGTGCATATATACAAGTATATCAAAAGTATATAAAAAATTATGGGATATGATCCCTGATATTTTTTTCAGAAAGTCCTAGTGATAGACAACTCGAAAACAATATCAGGGATCATATCCCATAATCTTTGATATACTTTTGATATACTTGTATATATGTACAAATGGTCAAAGTTTATGCAAACCGCAGTATATATATATATATATATATATATATATATATAAATATATATATATACTATTATATTATATTATATGCCACTATATTATATCAACATCAGGTTTAAGTGGAGCTCTATATACTGTGGATTAGCAGTCTTGTCATATGAGACGAATTCACAATAACAAAAATAGGGAATTTTTCTCAACTCATACAAATATGCCCTAACAGTTTCTTGTCGTATAATATTTGTTTAAAAAAAATGGTTTGCATAATCATCTAATTTGCATCTTATAGTTCTTAATTGATTAATTGAATTTTTTCTGCTGCTAAATGCAGTCCAACACAGTTCAAAAATATAAGCCTGTTGCTTCCTGATCTTTTGAAATGTCTTGCTATCAGAGCCAATATAAGACCATTGCATTTATGTAATTTAACTATTTTAAATATATTTTCTTCATAATTGTGTAAATTACTTATAAACTCCAGTTGGTCATTTTAATTTATAAACGATGATGATGATATAGACGAGAGAGAGAAAGAGAGAAAAAAAATTAATACACATAAATGGTCTTTTTATATCCACAGGTAGACTTGAGTACCTACACATGGGTGATACACGATTATCACATCTTAACACGGAAGCACTCAACAGGTTCTTGCTTCAAGAGTCCTTCCTTCAGGTTGTGTGGCTACAAATGGTATCTGATATTGTATCCTAATGGCGATGGTAAAAAACATGAAGAATTCCTCTCCTTGCACCTTTGCATAGCTGATTTTAATTTACCAGACGTTTTACGTTCAGGCCGCGTGCCTACCGGGGAGGTACCTGTAAAGTACGGGTAAGCCAAATCTTTGTGTCATTTTAGACGACTTGCACTAAGAGGTCACGTGATAATTTGTGATTGCAATTTCTATATACTTATACTTTACCACTCTAAATACCTAGAAAATTTAACAAGATTACTAGATAATCGTGTGACAAGTGTTTTTCCAAGTCCTTTGTTATTTGCTAGCTCATACGAAGTGCAATCAGAAATTATCATAGTCGGAAGAGTTTCGGAAAGCAATCAGCTTTCGAATGTAAAGCGTGAGAAGTTGGAATGCACGACTTTGGAAATATTATGGACAATAGAAAGGCGTAACGATATAAACATAGTGCGGATGAAGAAAGCGGAAATAATATTTGACGATTTTAAATTATTTCAATGAACTCGAAACTTTAGGGTATATCAATGCGTTATCTAAAGTAAGTGACTTGAAAGTTTAAAAAATCATCATCGGATTATTGAGTTTGAAAGTTTTTTTATAAAAATATTTGACAAGATATTAAATTGCACAACTTTACTAACTAGGCTGCCCAAATCATATTTCTCGAAAACAAATAACGCGATTTCTTTCCGTTTCTCAGAAGTACTAGTGGAATAGTAGCACAACACTATGACCCCAAAAAAAGCTTTTTCCAATTTCAGAAAGGAAAGGTTTCGGTCACACATGAACGAATTGCTTTGGATTGTTTACATTTTTGTTGCCCAAAAATTCCGACGGCAGTTAATAATTAGAAAAACTTCCATACAGATCTTCGAAACTTCGTTAACTTGAAGACAAACATATGAACTTTAATATTAAACAATTGAACAATTGATTAAACAAACGGTTAAACAATTTTAAAACAAAGTTTGATTTCACCAAAAATGGAAGGTATAAAAAATGACATGACGTCAATGTATTGCTATGGTAACTCCTATCGCGACAAATTGTATATCATATAAACTTGAATCTATCTCTAGACATGTCATAGTAATTTGTTTTGAAATTAACTTAATTGGCATCGACGCAATTCTCCTTCAAACTTCGAAGGTACGCCACAAACAAACCCAGTCGAGCCACCTTAAGGTGCCTCTAAATTCGGATTGGGCAGGCATTTATTTCACATCATATTATGTCTTTAAAAGAAAATGTCGTAGGGGAGGGGGTTGATTCAGTGTTGGTGTATGTTACGCCACAAAATGTATTAACCTGCACAAAATGTAATTACAACTGACACAAAATATAAGAAAGTTGCTATCACAAATGTTATAAAATTTGACACAAAATGTAAATGAAAGAATCAAATTTCCTTTTTTTTATATAAAAAAGTTGATATATGTCAACTATGACGTCCGATAATCATAAAAATGTGAGCAAGTGAGCCAATAGTGAGCAATACTGAGCAATGTGAGCAAGTGAGCAAGTGAGCAAGTGAGCAAGTGAGCAAGTGAGCAAGTGAGCAGGAGCAAGTGAGCAAGTGAGCAAGTGAGCAAGTGAGGCAAGTGAGCAAGTGAGCAAGTGAGCAAGTGAGCAAGTGAGCAAGTGAGCAAGTGAGCAAGTGAGCTAAGTGAGCAAGTGAGCAAGTGAGCAAGTGAGCAAGTGTAGCAAGTGAGCAAGTGAGCAAGTGAGCAAGTGAGCAAGTGAGCAAGGTGAGCAGTGAGCAAGTGAGCAAGTGAGCAAGTGAGCAAGTGAGCAAGTGAGCAAGTGAGCAAGTGAGCAAGTGAGCAAGTGCAATGCAAGTGAGCAAGTGAGCAAGTGAGCAAGTGAGCAAGTGAGCAAGTGAGGCAAGTGAGCAAGTGAGCAAGTGAGCAAGTGAGTCAAGTTGAGCAAGGTGAGCAAGTGAGCAAGTGAGCAAGTGAGCAGTGAGCATGAGCAAGTGAGCAAGTGAGCAATGTGAGCAAGTGAGCAAGTGAGCAAGTGAGCAAGTGAGCAAGTGAGCAAGTGAGCAAGTGAGCAAGTGAGCAAGTGAGCAAGTGAGCAAGTGAGCAAGTGAGCAAGTGAGCAAGTGAGCAAGTGAGCAAGTGAGCAAGTGAAGCAATTGAGCAAGTGAGGCAAGTGAGCAAGTGAGCAAGTGAGCAATTGAGTAAGTGAGTTAATGAGTAAGTGAGTAACTCAGTAAACTCAGACTCAAAAAGCATAGGAGCTTTAAGAGCGATGTCATTCTAGAGTGACCTAATTGTATGATGTTGATTAATAGTCAGATGTTTTGGTCTTTGCGTTTATAACATTTGTGTCAAAATTATTACATATTGCGTTAGCAAGATTTTTGCATTTTGTGTCAGTTTTTTATCACATTTTGTGATAGTATTGCAATTTGTATCGCAAGTGTAGTAAATCTTTAACATCATATTCTTATCGTTTAGGTTAAGAATAATGAGCCGACAATGCAGTAATAATGTATCCTACAAAGTTACAATGGTATTTAACAAGTCAGCGACCGTGTCAAAACATCACAAATTCATGAAAACCATTGAAACTCTTTCCGAAAATTATTGTGACTATTTAAACAATAATCGATTGGTCGTAAAATGTACAATACATCCAGCAATGTGAACATTAGCAAGACCAACACCAGAGAAATCGTGTGCACGTGCGTGCCTTTAAGCACATTTTCTAATTATTTAGGAGAGTTGGGGCAGTCTCGTAACCAGAGCTCCTCTTCTTTGCCATCTCGAAGATTTGGTGGGTTGCCAAGTCAAACGATGAATAGCGCAATTTACATGTGGAACTCTGCAATTTTAGTATGCACCATTGATACTAATGCTGAATATTATATACCCAATCGAGGCTAACACTGAGCAACATAGATTGCTGAATTGGATTGTTGAATGACAAGACTTGATTTCTACTTATTTCCTGTCCTTTTAAGTCATCATTTTACTATTTAAGATAATTATTGTTTTGAAAAAGGGCTTCGGTATGACAAGGTTTGTTATAATTATGTCTTTTTATGGCCTAATACAGCAAGTAAGATACAATTGAATTTGTAGAATACATTGGATGTTCAATCCATGAAGTACTATCGTTTTGGAAGTATACCACTGACCTAGCCTTCATCGTCAAAAATGTTATAGAGGTTCAAACCAGATAAATTTGGAATTGTAACAACTTTATTCACTAAACAGAACGAACGTAAAACTCTTGATCACTTTAAATTTTCTATTAACTTAAACGTCTTTATAGTTAGGGGAGTGAGCTTATCTCGAGTGTTCGGGCACTCACCAGGTAAGTGACTACGAGCCAGATAGTAGTCTCCTATTAAAAAATAGTTCGAAAATACAAAAGGACGTATGCTTAAAACGAAGGATTGCAAAATAAGCTAGTGGCTCGCACACAGAGGCTCAGACTCGAAAACTCGGACTTTAGTTAACCTCGAAGAAATTTAATGTGTTATGATTGTCGTTTTTCACTGCGTTATAACTATATCATCACTACTTCAAATACAGTCAATGTCATTAACGTTTTAACTCCAACTTGTTTATTTACACCTTGTTATATACGGTTATATATTTACAAGATATATAATATACAAATACACATTTTTTATACAAATGAGGAAAATTGTATTATTTTAGGTAATACAAGTGTAGGACGATTAAAGTAGCTTATGACTTCTAGTTACTTACCCTCATTGTCCACGTTGTCCACCAAAAAAAAGACAATTAAGGCATCTACACATTTACACATTTAGACTAAAAGAAAAATCGCGTGTTTCCTCGACCGTTCTGGCATAAAACAACGCTGAAACAGTTCTCCATCTTAAATCCTCACTAAATGGTAGGGACATTCTGAATTTTTTATTTATGAGTTGAATTTACAGTTAAAGTTCAGGCTGACACACACGAGGCAAAGATTACATAACGAAACAAGTGATATTTCTTTTAGTCTAAATATATTTTCTTGAGTGGACAACATTAATGACATTGACTGTATGTTAGTAGCATATTAGAATCAATATTTAAGATAGTATCTGTTAACTTTATTTCTTGCTCTTTAGTAAAATGCATCATCTTGCATTATTGTATTGTAATTATAAATTATCTACACTTGTATATTAACTTTTAATTGCAATAGCTTTACAAGTTGTAATTTGTATATAGTGAGGGCCGTAGGTTAGATAATTCAAAGGGTTATTCATATCACCCTCTTCAGTAAAAGATGACATCGCCAGAACTGATTTCGGACATCGGCCGTTGGAACGCCTGGCACATCTCAATATTTATGTGTCACCAACCGTAAAATTTTACAAAAGAATAAATGTGAATCGAAATGTTATTGTTATGATTTTAAAGATAAAAAGGGACATTTTCAAAGATGTATAGTCGGGAATCGATGAAGTAAAGCTTCAGCAACTTGAGAATTTTGATCATTTCAATCAGAGGTAAAATTTCATGTATACTTTTTGAAAGCAATATCGTGCTCTCAGTCGCTCTGAATTACAAGAAACTGTGGTTTCATAGTAAAAAGGGCAAAGGGCCCAAAAAGATCCCTTCTCTATGAGACCACGAATCGCTGTTCATCGGTTTCAGATTTTGCGCGAGTTTCAAAATTGAGTTAGAAAAACAAAATCAGCAGTAGAAAAATCATTAAACTAGAGATGAAATCCTTTAGATTTCCCTATACGACTACACTTACCGGTTCCACACGCCATTTTGTCGGCAAATCGTATGTTTAAGGGTAAATCTGCTGCTTAAGATTGCAGGCTCAATAGAAACCGCTGCTTGCTCATTGCAGGCTCAAATCTCCAAATTTCTGGCGATGATTGATTGACTGATCATTCCTTCCCCGGAAGAGGCTTTTGTTTACAGACCTTTTTGAAGAGAACTTTTAAGAAAGAAGCGGATTTGAAGAAGGAATTGAAAATGAAGACGAAGTGTATGAGTAGTTATGATTGTAAGTGTGGTAAGAACTTCATACTCACAATCCTGACAATGCCAATACAATTTAAAAATTGTATTGTCATTGCCAATAGGATTGTGAGTAAGACTACGACGATCTGAAAAGTGCTTGGTATTAGGTATAAGATATTTCCTATTATATAGATGGAATTCCAAAGCAATTTCGAAACGGTGTCGATACCTCGCAACGGAGAGATTGACGTTAGACAGTTTTGGCGTCAGTCAGAAAGGAAAGTCAAGAGGACGTTTCGAAAAGGTATAAAAGAATTAGGAGCCCTGAAAGCTAGTATAATCAGTGGTAGAAGGGAGTTTGTCAAAAGACGAGGTAACGACGACAGCAATGTTGGGATCAAAGTCACTGGTTATATTAGAGTCCACGAACCTGGATAGATCACTTAGCGAAGCCTTAGAAGCAATTACAGAGTAGCTGTCTAACTACACAAGAGAAGGATAAGGTTGGATAGTGATGGAGGTAAGCAGCAGATAGGGGGACACGCGATTCGCCGGCATTGCCAAAAATCACATATCGAAAAACCCCAGGGGGGGGGTGGGGTTTTTGGAGCAGTGACGAGGCCCTACAGGGGGTCTTGCGCGATCCGACGGCATCAGCGATAAGTCCCTATCTGCTGCTGTGTTTGGGTAACGCAAACGGAGGTTAAAATATTCCTTAGATATAGATGGACGCCATCACAAGCATTCAAAACAAAACTGTGCGTAAGCTACGAACTCAGGTGTTGGATCGTCTGGATGCGGACTTTGCCTTCACAACATTTATGGAGGGAGATACAGATGAGACGATGACAGCAGAAAGAGCAGAAAGGATAATCGATTTAATGCCTGAAGGTGATTACCGTCTGGAACTAACATTTATAAAGTACTTAGACGGCGAATGGATAATAGAAAAGGGTCGAAATCCCATACGAGCGTCTGGTAGCAAAGTCTATTTGTCCTGAATAAGAATATCAGACCTGGAGCACTCGAAGGAATAGATTTGCTGTTCTACGAAGTAGCATACCCAGTCACCGTGGTCATTTACGGCGCGTATGAGATCAAGAAACCTGACGTCAAGAAGTTGAAACCAAGCGACATCCTGGTAACTGCGTAGGGAAGCTGGTAAGAGAGTTCTTTGAGGACTCCTCACGCGGAGGTAAACTAACTTTAAAGAGGAGAGAAGCCATCAGGAAATGGAAAAAGACACACATAAGACTGGAGGAACGATGGAAAACATCAAGAAGCTAGAAACGGCGTTAGGGAGACGCATACACGTGAAAGATATCACCGACGGCTTCATTTACCCCGGAACACATAAATACGGCGGCAGAGGTGCTCCTATAGTCATCTACCAGCATAACGGACACGCTTGGCGCGAACTTAGGTTCCCAAAAAGAAAGAAACCAAGGTCTACAAACCTCCCCGTTGGTGAACCTGATTCACGAGAACTCAATATGGTTGATGGATTCAGAAGGAAGTCAATTTATGACACAAGATGGTACTTTGTATCGCCCGGAAATCGAACACCAGCGCATTCAAAGAACCTGTGAGACCTTAGGGGAAGACTTCTCAGATGAGGTGCTTAGCAGTCGCAGTTTGGACTTCTTAGCGGCGAAAAAGAGGAATGGATGGAAATCCACACCGGAGGAGTTTGGAGACATAGCCAAAGCCTGTGTAGAACACGGTCACGGTGGTCTGTGGAACATGGAGTACGATGAAGACGAATATGTATCTTTAGACATGAAGCACTGCTATCCTGCAAGCTTTAAAGGCCTCGGGGATTGTAAGGAGTATTACGACCGTTACGGACATCCAGACTCCCAATTCTTTAGGGTGTCCTTAGACGGTCCACTACGACGCCCCCAGCTACGGGGTTCATACGGTTAACCACCTGGAAGCTAGCAAAAGGCCTACACCCCATAATTTACGCGTGGTATGGAAAGCATTTATAAGAAAAGGAATGGATACCAGTGCCACTGCTCAATTCTTAGAAGAGCGTCGACTGCTTAAATACACGGCGCATGAAGCCATATTGTGTCACTCCCTCCTTCACACAATGGCTCCCAGAACACAACCCCACGGCTAGGGTCGTAATAGGAAAGTTCACGCAGGGCGCAAAAGAAGGCGAGAAAACACATGCAGCGACGCCTAATAACGGACGAAGGTGAATTGAGCTTTCTCATTAAGCGCGCCCACGATCAAGGAACGATGGTGTCTGTGGAAAAGTGGAAACTATTTCATAGAAGGCCAGAAAGAACGCAAATGGAATGCGTTGTGTTACTACCAAGATCACAGACCCCAATATTACCCACCTGCGTGCCAGTATGTTAGCATATGCGCACATAAACCTCCTTGCGATGCTTCTACGATTCGACAAAGAGGACATTCCCCGCGTGGCTACAGATCTTTATACGTAAAACCAGAAGTCTTAGAGAAGATGCAGGAATTCTATACTGCCGACGATACTTGCAGAAAGCGGTCAGTGGCGTGTCAAAGATGAAGAGCTAAAAGCCTGGAGAGAACGTGTGGAATATACAGGCGAGCATACTAAAGGCTCCATTATGCCCACAAAAGAGCCACTGCCCTCAGTTACATATCCCATTTCCTACAAAACGCCTTTTCCTATTTGTACGTACCGGAGGGTAGTGGCAAAACAACGCGCGTACTGCAGTTATTTCCAAAGATAAAGGTGTTGACGCCAACGCATCGTTTGGAAAGGGAACTCTGCGAAATGGGTTACGACGCAAAAACCTACCACAGCTTCTTCCGCTGGAATGGTCAAAAGTGGGTACCAGAAGCCATTCATGACATACCGCCGGGTTATACTTGGGATGAGATTTGCACCGTGCCATTAGAAATCTTACAGGAGTTTGTAGAATTCCTCCGCGGAAAGTGCCAAGTGATATTGTTGGGGATCCATGCCAACCACCGCCAATAGCCGGGAGATGCCCCATGAATGGCTAAAAGAAATGGTAGACCACTGTGAAGAAATTAACGCAGACTACGCAGCAAGGATCAAGTGAGGAAATTAAAGGCAGAACTGCGGGGCCTTAGTGATGCCGACCAATGTAAGACATTGCGTAAGAGAGTACGAGCAAAATCCTATGAAGATTTCTTGTATTCTTGGCATCCTGAGGATTTGGTGCTGAGCAGCAAACGCGCAGCGCAGTCCCGCATACAGAAAGACTTACTCAAAATACACCAGGAGCGCTTCCCTGGGCATCTGGTGCCCATTTGTTACAAACCCCACGACACCCGATGCAGAAAAGAGACGTCTGGGTCCCGGGAACTAAGACCCGGTTTAGAAACGCAGTAACCCATGATAAGGTTTGGGTGCCTATGAAAATGGTGGAAAGAATTACCTCCCATCCAGACTGGCGTTTGGGTTACTGCATGACAGTCCACAGCGCGCAAGGGCTTACCATAACAGAAACCTTGTGGATCATAGACCAGCGGCTGTGTTGGAGCAATTTGATATACACCACCGTAAGTCGTGTGGAGTATGCCAAACAGTTAAAAGAGCCTGGGGACCGCAATTACGGTACGATGAGACCCCGGAAGAAAGAGGCCAAAGAAAACATCGCTAAGAAACTCCTTCGCTACAAGCGCCACGACAAAGAAAAAATATGACGTTTGACCTATGCGTGGACGACGTCTATAAGAAAGGCGCACGGTGTGCCAAATGTAACATACCGCTACTATGGAGGTTCTTAGCGAATGACGATCAGCAGTTCTCCGTGGATCGCATAAATAACAAACGCGGGCATTGCAGAGGCAACGTAAGACTGACATGCCTAGAGTGCAATCGGGCGCGCGGTGCTGCGCTACTCTGAGTCTTTAGGAACTATGAGTAACTCTTCCTTAACAAATCCGCGACTTGGGCCATTTAGGTAATATAACACGGGTTGCCTTCCTTGGTGACGGGACTTTGAAATCTCATACGTTTCCAAAGACCAGTTAGGATCCGTGGCTCTCTTACTGCACCTTCGAGTTCCCCCGGCTGATAGAGGTATCTAACCACTATGTCGCGGGGGAGCTTTTTTTTCCTTTAGTCCGACGGCCTCGAACTTCTGACGTAGGACTTGTGTTCCACGTGTTTCTTCTTCATAGCGTCCTTGGGTTTTATTCCCCGTAGCCCTGCCGCCTCGTTGTTCAAAGCTGCGACGACCTGGGGAAGCCGCTGTGGCCATTCCTTATTACGTTTGGAGGGATCTTCCAGCTCTTTCCAATACTGGTACCCAAAGAGACGCTCGGCCAGGGTTTTATTGAATCTTTCAACGATGCTCTGACCTCTGTGGGTACTCTGCTTCGGCTCTCCTTATCTTAGTGTCGTGGTCTTTCAAGGTCTTGGTAACCACCGCCCATGAACTCCGTTCCCGCATCCACTTGCAACAGTTTAGGTCATTTCAAAACGCGCTTATAAATCCTACTTAGGGCTTCTGCGACTTCCCCAGAATCCTTGCTGGTTATGGGTTCGGCGTCCTTGTATCTGCTTGCGATATCGACCACGGTCAAAGCGTACCTATAGGTCTTTCTTCTACCGTGTCGTGTGGTAAGAAAAGCAAATCGCCTGATGAACTTCATTAGGGGCATTTACGGTAAAGCTGGGTCTGGGAATGTACTTAGGCACAGGAAGATAAACTGCCAGATAGTCTGTTTCTTTAACCAATTCTTAGCCGTTTCGTCGGATACCCTGGCTGCGGTCGCGAGTTTCTTGATAGCCGACGCTCCTCTCCAATAACCCTAGGGACCGTAGTAAATCCTTTTAAGTTTGTCCTCAGTTCGACCATTATATGAATTCTAGGACGAGATTGATCTTACGTCCGTTAAAATCCACCGTCTTTCCGTCCACTTTAATGGTGATGTTTATGCTTTCTACTAAATCACAAGGCAAGTCGTAGTTTAAAGAAATGGGAGTGTATTCTACCAGGTCGAATGGATACCTTTAGGTGAAACTTAGACATAAGATGGGAGGGATTTCCGTTGGCTGTAACTGCAGACCAAATCACAATAGACTTCGTAAGAGGATGCAACCTTTCCAACCTACGGGAACTGCCGTGTTGGTAATCGCCTGACTCTATGAACTCCAAGTAAAGATCCCAATGGCTTAACCCTTCAAGAGGGTTACTGTGGCACCGCTAGGTTAGGTTATGTTTGAGGGTCATTTCGTGCGGCAACCCTGTGGTAAGAGTATAACCGTGTTTGGCTAGCTCCTTAGCGAGGGTAATTGGCGTGTAATGCCCATCTGGGAGCATTACGCCTTGGTAAGTGTAGGCGTTCTTTTGCGCGGTGACCCATACCCCTAATTAAATTATACCAAGAATTGTACAAAGAGCAACTGACCAGCCGAACTGGTTGGGCTTTGATGGGAGGATTCAAATAAGTGGTAAAGTCATTCTTATCGCTTTCCCAAAAAGACGATCATTATATATTAGGACGGCTCATACTTCGCGCCCCTCAAACTAAATACGCCAAGGCGGGCGCCTCCCGCCAGCCCTGCGACTCCTACAAAGACCAACTCATTGTCTTTTGTTTCTTTGACGCTGGTAGTAATTCTTAAAATTGTGGCTTGCTAATCCTAAAGTCGGGGTGCGTCTGTGCATAAAGTTTAAAGGCGTAGTCCGTATTTCGAAGTTCTTATCCGCCTGCATTTTTGTCTTGGTAGTTCTTATCCAACCAATCTCTGTAAGCTTGTCTTTTTTCATTCCAAGCCGCCACGTCCCTTTGATATTTCTCCAGGGCTAGTCATGCCTTTTCCTCCTCGGCATCGCCTTTGTTGCCTCTAACTAATCTATCCAAATATTGACCACCATAATTAGCTCCGTGAATGCTAAAGCCGCAATGACTGCCACCCTACCATACGCTTGCCATATATAAGGGCCATCACGGCCTAGGCAGGTACTTCTCTTCTGTAGGTAATCCTAAGGGCAATGCTACCTGCTACTGCAGCAGTCATCTTAGCAAAGCCCGTAATGCTCTTGCTTGGGTCTTCAGTAAAGTCTTCTTTGAGCACTTTCTTACCTACCCAACCAATACCTGCGACAATAGAAGTAATAATAGCTGCATCTTCGACGGTTTCATAAACGACATTATATTACAAGGAGAGGAGGGTTTATTCCATCTCGGGTATTTTACTTCCTTAGGAGGCTCCACATACCTTATTTCTGCCCTGTGTTCCACTTTTGGTTTAGCAGCCCGCCATTGTAAGTAGAGGCTGCCTGCTGCTATAGCAATTCCTAATGCTCCAATGACGTTAGCCCGGATTCCAAAAGGATTCCTCTTCTTTTTCCTCTTCCCTCTCTTCTTTTTTGGCTTTGTTCTTTCTATTCATTTCCGCGAGCTTCTTTCCCGCAGCGACTCTGCCCGGAGATTTAGGCTTGGTGATCTTTGCTCTCGAGGGTTTCCTCCGCCTTTGTTTCGGTGTCACTCATCTTATATCTAAGGACTTGAAGGACTTAACAAGTAACTTGATAATGACTTGATAATGACTTGACGATGACTTGACGACGACTTGACGATGACTTGACTAAGTCCCGTGAATGACGTGACGATGACTTGATAATGACTTGACTAAGTCCCGTGAATGACTTGACGACGACTTGATAATGACTTGACTAAGTCCCGTCAATGACTTCAGAAGGACTTACATCGACTTGACTAGGTACCTCAGCAAGTGCTGCCTTGAAGATCTCCTCGACTTGCTTATCTTTCTTGTAGTCCTTCCAAGACACCAATACCTCCTTCAAGTCGACATGCTGTGCTACGTGAAGTCCCAAAGATGCGACTGCCATTAACTTACCGCACTTCAAAGACAACCACCCGCAGGTTATCTTAAGTTCTTGGGATATGACATAGTCCTCACTTATGTCCTTCCGCAGCGCCTCCACGTCGTCTATGGGCAGTGCAAGTCCAAGCAGTTTAGTGGGCCAGCTTAATAGCGGAGTCTGCTACGGCATTCGTGGTCTTACTTGCAAGGGCAGCCTCATACCTTTTATGGAACTTCTTAACCTCCTCTTCTGACAACTTATTAACTTGCTCATGCGTTAACTCCTTGCCTATCAATTTCTTTACACTTTCCCGATGACACCAGGACGTTAAGTTGTTCTTTAAGGTTCTTTCATCCACGGGGGACTTTCAATCCAAGAGCTGCTCAATATCCATATATGTTAACGGAATATACGGACACCTCAAAGAGAAGATCATTTTGGAATGGTTGGTGTGTCTTTAAATGCCGCATGTATTCGTGCAGTTGTTCCTTAGATATCTCGCCACCGTAGTCAGAGAGGATGGTTTCCAAATCGCTCCGACTGGGAGTGTAGAAGACGACCAGGGAGCCTATGTTTTCCCTAAGGGTTTAGAGACGCTGGTAAGCTGCTGCGAGAGCAACCACAACGCTGATAGTGTCATGCCTACCGCTGAAGGCGAGCTTCACTAACTCCGATGTGCGTCTTTTTACGGTCGTCCCCGCAGGCAATGTCAGTCCAGTATGAGGAGTGTTGTGTATCTTTAGGGATTGTCGATGCCAAAAACTTCAAATGGCTGGATAACTCGTTAGGGTCAGAATATCCACAAAGAAGGTCGTCATCTTTCACTCCTATGCCTGTCCAGGTGCGGTTGTTCACATAGGTGGGGCATAATAGCACTATGTAGTCGAAACGGTATCTAAGGGCCCAATAGTTGCTCCACTACGAACTGCGTTTTACCACAGCCGTTGGTCCTACTATCAGAGCATTGCAGGGATATGTTCTGGGTCATATTCAATGACTCAATATATAGCAAGGACCCATTGGCAAGCAGTAAAGGATTGCCGGGACATGCCGAAGATTAAAGGACCCACCATCGAAATGCAAGAGAAACAGATAGACCGTTTGAAAGAGCGCGTGCAGAATTGTATGATGAAATGTGTGTCTGAAGCGCGCGGAAAGGATTTGGTGCGCTGATAACGATGGCAACGGGCAAAAGAGTCTGTTGTGGACTTTATTAAGTATCCCCTTTAAGGCTTCCATCACACTTAGTGTATAATGAAGTGTAAGGATTGCGACAGGGAGTTTTCCGTCTCAACAGGCCTTTGCAGTATCCCAAAAAAAGAATTTAGTTTTAAAGAGGTGGATAACGTCACCACGCTGTGGCACTTGCAATGGGCATTAGCAGTAAACAGGGCGGCTTGCGATATCACAGTTGAATGAAGGGTTTGTTTTTAAGTCTAAGGAAAGACCTGTGCTGATTGCAACCGGCCTCTTTAGACGCCCCAAACGGTTGGCAAACGCGACCAGAAAAGAGAGGTTGTTAAGAATGTTTGCGCGCTGTGCGGTGAGCTCTTAACCGACAGCGTGGCCCGCAACAAGATTGGTCGTGGTAATTTATTATTTGGACGTCGTATTCGGGAGCATGGTGAGGTCGCTGCGAGAGTGTTGCCCAGTGGAAACCATAATGAAGTTAACTGCTTCGTATGAAGAATCGATAAGACATTTTGCTGAGTTTCACCCGCGCCGAAGGTACGCGCCTGGGGAGAACGCAGAGTATGGGTGGCCTCTGTGACGTGTGTTGTGCTTAGAGAAAGGAGATGATCCATATCCTGGCAGTGTTTTTGCCCGCATGCATCATCCCCGCGGTTTTAAGGAGTACTTGGATCGTTTTTTTTGATGATTGGCATGCGCACCATGGAGGTAAGAAAGCCCGTAAGGATTATAGGTGGCTTATAATCGTAAGATGGGTCCGTGCAAAGGTCTCAGAACTCATCTCAGTTTTATTAATATTCTTTGCTTGTTTATGAGAAGAAAAGAAATACCTTAATAAATATAAGGACCGCGTGCCTTTTAAGACGCATTCGAACTATAGGTCGCCCTTTCAATATATGGACTGTATACGTGCGAAAAACCTACCACCGACTGCATAATTTTTCTCCTAAGGCCAAGAAAAATAATACACCTGCCTTCATTGCGGCAAGGTATTTCTCAAGGTCCTTTGTGGGGCTTTGGTGCTTCCGCGGATCAGCGTACGATGGTAGACCACTTAAGGAGTGAAGAGGAGACTCAGGCTCCCACGTAACCACACAAATACCCATCTACCATCCCTCTTACCATGACTCTACCTGCGTAACATTCCTGCCCTGCGTGGCGTAACCCCGTATCTCCGTATCTCGTGGCCCCAAAGGGTATATGTTCTTTTTTTTAATTTCTTTAAGACCAACGCAGATCGGTCCTAAGTCGTCGGAAGACGACGTAATCTTTTATCCAAGATTATTTCCTCCCCCCATATCTCAAAATCACCCTCCAGTGCGTCTGGATGAACTTTAGCTCATTGATTTATCCTTGTCCTATCTCCTATGGAATACCTTTAGTCGTTTCCCCAAGTCTGCGCATTCCTAAGCTGCTTGCAGCAATATGCACAAGGTATGCGATATGCCTCGTGCAGCACTCCGCGATACTTCTACAAATTATCGTCGTAGGTCGTTGCTGATCGCCCGTGTAACCATTTCTGCTCATACCTTTCCATAGCAGGGGAGAGGCGTTGACTATCAGATAATAATACACCCTTTGGCCTTTAGGAGTCTTCAGCTCAACGAGACCACGGGTATCCGCACATGTGCATCAGTATCAGTAAATCGGCTTGGTTCGCTTTTGGGTGAATCATCCCTTCTCTGCAGCACTGGTGTATAGGGGCTTTTGCTGGTAGAGGACGGAGTCCTGCAATTCTCCTAAGCCTGGTGCTAGAGCATTTGTGGATCTAACCCCTGCGGCATGTATGTCAAACCCTCCCCTTCTTATGTAAGTCGAGTTCGTTTTCGATTTTCAACACGCAACTTTTTGGGGCTGTTCAAAACGCCGTTCCGCTTCATACTTACCTGTCCCTTCCTTAAGCGCGGAGAGGACTTCTCCTCAAAGACCCATCCCTCACAAACTTCGCTGCTTTAGGAGCCTGAGGCTGAATTCATTGATACAACCCGGCTCGGAGATAAATACAGAAATGCGGGTGAATAGTAGAAGGGGAACTGACTTGGGACCCTTTGGAATGTCAGCCATCTTCTCTGGTGCTTTCCGGAAACGGTGGTTCTAATTAGCCTTTTTCGTTTTCTCATAGCCCAACGCCAAGCCACCTCCGTCGCTTTATAGTACAGATTGTCGCGTTGCATATGCATTGCCGTTCGTTGTTTCCAGTTTTCAAATGAGGCGGAGCAATCGTCATATCTAGAGAATATTTTTACCCTATATCTGCCACACTTTTACGTTGGTTTCTTGTACCACGACCTCAGTTGGCCGTCCGGACAACCCAAGATGTGAGCAGTTTCTCCATCGTAGCTATCGCTGGCTGAATGTCTTGGTTGCGCTTCGATTCTCCAATGTTTTAATAACCATCCTGCGTGGTTACCCAGCCGCAATCCTGGCGCATGCATGCTCTCATCGTTCGTCGTGCCATGTTCAATCACAGGTCACATTATCCTTGAAGACATCCTCTTGGGTGCAAATTTGATCGGCCAATTTTTGCCTTGCTTCCCGTTACATGTCTCAGGTTTTATCCCTTGGGGTACACCTTTTTTGGTACTCCGTTTATGTGTACACCGCCGACATTGTAAATGTTGGTATTAAAGACTGCCTCGGAGTCGCGCAATCCTGCGGGGTGATTTGTTGCACAGCAACCATTAGCCCCTTTTAAAGCTGCTTCCGTGGTATATTACTTATTTGGTGGATGACCTCGTCGACTTGTTCGTGAAGCTAAACGTCTTGTACACACTACCCCGTGGGTCGTAAAGGAATGCTTTACCAGACGTATTCCATGCCTGCGCTACGAGCGAATATCTTCAGAGTACAAAAAACGGTCTCTACTGCAGCTGCTCCAAATTAGTGATAGCATATGGATGCACCCCCCCGAAAACTAAGTCCTTTCCTTGCCGGATGTTGGTCGTATCTGGCCTGCCAAGGTTCTTCGAACTGTACAGGTCGAAAGAGCCTGGAGGTATACGCACCCTGTGGTTTGTTTATTACTTCATATAGTCCATGGAATGAAATATTTGGGTTCCGTAGGCCTGGCTTTTGTCGTCTTCTCCGGGAGCGCCGGCAGGTTGCTCTTCTTACCTTACGTATGCTTCAACTTTGCTATTCCTGTTCACTAATCTATTTGTGCGCGGTCGGAAGGCCGTCAACCACAATCCTTGTATGTGGTGTAAAGACGTAACTTTTAAAGTCTACCAGGATTCACCAGCAACCTTGATTCTCATCTTAGAAACAAAGGTCCCTGCCTACTTATTACCATAACGCGTGTCTGCGGTATCTGGCTGAACCGCTAGGTCGAACCTTAAAGCCAGGTGCCAGAACCAATACCAGTGTTATCCGTTAGACGGTGTACACTCTTACATACAAGGTTTTTCCCTGTTTGGCGCTAAAGGAGTACAGGTTTACCCGTAAAGGTACTTTCTGCTTTCAGACCGCCCCCACCTTCTTAGAAGGAGGTTGAGTTAACTTTGAGCTATCATATATACTGGACGCAGGAAGGAACGGATGATTCAGCCCTTACCTAAGGGTCAGTAGATATTAATGACGAAGATGCGAGTCTATTACTTCCTATGCCACGTAGATCCAATGTAAGTGCTTATTTGACAAGCAAGACGCAGATAATTGGCAGCAGCAGGCTCGCGCTTGCTATGCGCTCTTTTGAGAGCAATTCAGGTCTAAGAATCCAGACAAACCCATTCCAGAATATTTGCAAATGAAACCGTAGGACCCGTTCCCGAAGCCCCCATCGCTGCATTTTTTGGAAAGAGTACAACAAGAAATGAAGAATCCTGGATAGAACCGGACGACTTTGATAGGATTAAGGAATACTTCCCCAAACGGGACCCACAAAGACCCCAAGTAATGTTTCACGATGATGATCGAATGGGGTACGGGAAGTCATAAATAATAGCAGGTTAAATAGGTCTTAATGCTAAGCCTACTTATTCAAGGACATCAAGCAAATTATACCCAGATAAGAATCTTCCTCGACCCTTAGGAGGCATTGGGGAACCGCAACTGAACCGAGCAACAGCCGCGGCAAATGAGGAAACGCACTGGAATTTTCAATAAGATCTTTGAGGCGGCAAAAAAGGTTCCGGTCGCTGCAGGCGGTTATGGAACGCATGAAGAGTTAATGGCGCAAGTAAGAACGCTAAATGAAGTCACTCCAAAACCGGACAGAGGAAGCTGCTATTCTGAAACGCTCAGAAAAGAGGAATCGGAGGCCAAGATACATAAAATGCGGAACCCTACCAGTACGTCTTTGCCGAGCAAGCCGCATCTAAACATAACTTAGCGGCGGAGCGCGTATTAGAATTGGCTAAGGTAACAAACTAATAGCGGGCAGTTAATGAAGACTTAGAACGAATCACCAGTGAGCGCGAGGACCTCTTAAGAGCACGTGAGGATTTGGCGGCTCTCGGATTCCTTATAGGACCTCGAACTGGATAATGAGACCTTAAAGAAAGAATCCTGAGATCAACGACGAATTCTTAGAACAACCCAAGCCTCGTTGCTAAGACCAAATGCCTCCGCAGCAACCTT